>MU891950.1:0-21654 GCA_036418205.1 Ostertagia ostertagi
AATCTACTTACCACCGTCAATCGATATTCCGCTGTTTGTCTCATGCAAAAATATAGTAAGGTCAGTTATTTGTAGCACTGGCATCTCCTATATGTCCATCACCTCATTCCCTTTGTATCTGACGAGCAGGCGAGTGTTCATGCAGACTTCACATCACAAAAGACGACGGCCTTCACAATATATAGTACTTTCCCGTGAGCAAAATGATTGGCCTATTCTGCAATATGACTGAACGACTATCAGCAATTACTTGTGCTTACTTACGTAAGCCACTACATTGTATAACAACTGTGTTTTCTTGAGGTCTTCGCCAGTTGTGTTGTGGAGTCTGTGCAGACTTTCCTGCCGCCAGAAACAAGGAGTGATGAAACAGGTCTCTGTGTTCAAAAATGTTGAGACCATTGGCGAGCGTACGTGCTAGGGAACTTGATCGGAATTTCAATTTTAGATATGGACTAGAAAAAATGTATGGGTTGCCATAGTGGCACAGTATGTCGTGTCTTTTCTAATCTATGTTCATACTGTTAGAACGAAAATGGTTTACATTCGAAATAGTGATGGAACATGGGCATATGGGGGCCTAGAAAAAGACATCGACGAGGCAAGTTTGCTTTGAAATTGGACATATTTTACCACATGTTTGAACTCCTCCCTGACCAATTCAGCTGAACCGCTCAGGCTCAACGCTTATTGCGAGATCTCACGACGTGTTACACTTTTGCACTTGAGCGGGAGCGCACGAGTGTTCTTCGTGCTTTTTATTACTTTTTCTAATTTAAAGGCAGCGATTACGTAAGGTTTTAGGGGGTTGGTATGGACGTGGGGATGCTCATTGGCTAGCTTATTGCGAAAAAAGGGGAGAATTCCGTCTAGAAAACGGAAAATGGGACCCTTTTTTGGCCGTTGACTGCGGCTCACGGACGGGCAGCGGCAGAGACCGAGATCACGTGGATGAGGTACCAAGCGCATTGTGGCACCATACCAAACCATGCTCCAGTCGATAATATATGCGTTCCGTTTTTTGTTTATGCTGCTGTTCGTTTCTACATTATTTGTTTGTTTCTTCTTCATTTTAGTGCTAATTTCGCATTGTAGTTGTTATGGTTTCATAACATAGATCAAATTTCACAAGGAACTAATTCAACAGTAAAAATCAAAACACAATAAAAATGCTGTATTCGGCGGTGGTTAAGTTCTACACCTAAAATTGCGGGACGGTTCTATGGAAAAACAATCAATAAAAATATATTAGGTTGGTGCAAAACACAAATTTACATGGATCGTCATGTCTCTACAAGAACCTTTGCCACCGTCATGATTTCACCATATTCTAGAACAATCTCAGAGTTACCGCTAGCAGTATTTAAATAGGTCCCCGAGCCCTTCTGGTATAAACCATGTCGCAATTGTCAAGAAGTCAACTTCGAGCAATCGTCTTCTACGAGTGGCGCCGCGGTTCCAGTGCTCGTTCCGCTGCCTCCAATATCAACACTGCATTCGGAGAGAACCTCGTCAGCCATGCGACGGTTAGTCGTTTATTCGCTCGCTTTCAGTCTGGAGATACGATGCTCGACGACGATCCTCGCTCCGGGCGACCAACGATCAACTTCTCAGCGAAGTGAAGGAGAAGCCGGAGGCTACGAGCAGGGAATTGGCGGAGCTTCTCGAGTGCGATCACAGCAACGTCGTTCGACACCTTCACGAGCACGGTTACAGGAAAGTTTTCGCTCGATGGATTCCGCATCAACTGACCGACGATCTGCGTCACACGCGTGTCTCGATCGACCAGTCACTCCTCCTTACCCCAAATCGGAAGGAGTTTCTTGCAGGATCTGGTGACCGGGGATGAGAGCTGGATCTTCTACGACAACAACAAGAGGGTCGCAGTCTGGCTTCCCAAAAGGAGAAGATCCACCCGTGCCGCCAAGCCAGGAGAGCATTCAAGGAAGGTTTTGCTAGGCTTCTTGGACTCGAACGGAATGCTACACCACGACTTGCTCCCTCAAGGCCAGGCAGCCACGACTACCACTTTACAATCGCCAGTTCCAGGAACTCGCTTCATGCAATCGAAGAAAAGAGAAGTGTTCTCGTCCATATTCTGCATGATAACGCTCGACCTCACGTCGCAAAGATCACCCAATCCAGGCCACAGGAGCTCGGCTGGAATACCGTCTCCAATCCCCCTATTCCCACGTCCTCGCCCCTTCTGGTTATCCTCTTCTTAGACAGCTCAAGCAGCTCTTAGTCAAGAAGAAGTTCGCCACTTTTGGTGACCTCAAAAATACTATGACTGACTTCTTTGACTCAGTCTTCTTGTTTCTGAGAGAAGAACCGACTTGCCTGCTCGTTGGACGAATGTCATAGATAATGGTGGTGATTATATAGTTTATTGAGTTAGAGTTTGAATAAAATTGTAAAAGATTTTAAAACACGCATCCGAGTGTTTCAAGACTTTTGCACCAACCTAATAATAACATTTTTGTCAGATGATTGCATAAAATAAGTAAGCTGCCATTTGAAGCTCACATTAGTAGCTAATTTCATTTTCACTTACGATACCACTACGAACATCAGCCCATTCCGCTTGTCTTTCTGCTCAGCTCTGAAGCTAATCGTTCATCGTGCTTGATTTCCCGACCTGAGTACACATAGCCGGAGCAATCGGTGATGTTCGTTCCGTTTGAGCGTGAATCGGGCATCAAAAACGCACTCCTCTCACGAACACCGCTTTCGTTAGATTCACCTGCGAAAGCGACTTTACCACGGGCTTTCCTATAGGGATTCTGTTCTATTCTATAGGCTTTCTTTGAACCGAAATTTGAATTTCTCCATGTAGCATTTTTCGGAACGTGCCTCGCACGGTGCGCGGAGCTCCTTACAGCTGATATGTGTTTGTAGTTCATGAATCGTGCACAACCTTCCCTCCCCCCTCCAGGGTCAACAGTCCGTTCGCACTATTCGAACGAGGGGTCGCATTTGGTCATGGGCCGAGGGAGGCGGTCGCAATCTCGAGGACCCGCAGCCGAAATCGCGGCGGTAGCGTCATGGTCGGTGGATGAAAGGCTGGGAGGAACGCTCACAAAGAACATGAAGTTGTCTTAAACTCAAAATAATTATTCTTCTTCAGCCTCGACCATTTCGTTCTGAGATGTTTTTCCGCCTAAATTACTAAATTTATATCGTGAAAAAAATTTTTAGAAAGTAGAAAGTAAACCTTTCAGGAAGAGCTGGCTTTCAGGGAGCAACAGAGCGTGGTAGTAGTGCCGAAAATTGAGCAAGCCTGGTCATAGCAAAAGGAAAATACTTCAAATACCTTTGCAACTTTGAACCACAGGCGCGTGCGCGGCGTATCCGAAAACAAGCCTTCTTTGTGCCGACCGCATTAGACTTGTTTTACTACGCACATAGAAAGTTTTGAATGAAAATTTATTTCTCGAGGCTGAAATGAAGTTCTTCGGGAACCTATTTTCTTGAGGACGCTTCTTCCAGACAACTGTGGAAACACATAAGAAAGCAGAAATCTCGTAGTCTTCAAAAATGTCTTCGCCCTCCAACAAGCTTTTTGAAGGAAGTTATTATTGCTGAAAGCTCAAAAACTCGCATGTGCTGCTCAAAAACCTATGGGAAAAAAGTTCGAACGTGTGATTTTCTCGAAAAATGAACTTTGAGAAAACGGTTTGGCTTGTTAGAAAGAGCAAATCCTGTACTTTTAAAAAGTGCATCACAGAAATGAAAATGAAGTGAGTTATGGCCGCTGAAAGCCCAAAAACTCGCTTTTGCACGGAAAATGTTCGAACGGGACAATTTTTTGAAAAAGGGGACAATCACTAAACTTTTTATACTGTTTTGAAAGAGAAATATTTGAAGTTTCTAAAACTTTTACAGCTCTCCAAAAGTAGCATTATGGACTGTAGGTAGGACATTATGGGGTAGGAGTGGGATATTATGGGCTTCCAAATTTGAGGTCTTAGAAATTTGGGTTTTCCACTTCTAACAGAAGTACTTTCCGGAGAGTTAGGCAACCCTTGTAGTTTTCTGGAAGCGCACCTCATGCACAGTCAAATCTACCTAAAAGGTCAGAAAATTATGATTTCCGATAAGTCATGTCCTCTTCAACTTTTTTTGCTTGCCACTCTGAGTGCACTCATTGCCTACGTGATACCTTCTGCGCTCCAGGCTAACGCCGCAACGCAGTCGCGCCCAAAAATATTGTGTTCCCTTGCATATTCTATCGTGTTGTTTCAATCTTGTATCTTAACGAGATTCCTCCCACACGCTGTTTTGATCATGAATGGGAAAGGAGTCTGAGTGACATCACCACTGAGACTGGTAGATTCATGATTTGCTTTGTGAAAATTGCGGTCATCAACGCAGCGGAGGCGGGATCAGCCATTGCAAAATGATGATCATTAGTAGGAAGAAATTGCTAGTAGCTCCGACCACACCAGAAAGGGTCATTTGCTGCAGTCTCCAGAATTCACCATCAGTTTATTAATTTTCATGCCTCAAGAATTACAGCTCAATAACGCTTGTTTTATAAGAACAAAGAGGGATCGCACCTAGATTCCCTGAAGAGGTTGCAAAAATTTTCGAAAATTCGCGAACGTGACGGTTCACCCTGTCCCCCCTCCCTGTCCCGCCCCAACCCGGAGCTTTAACAAAGTTTCAGTGTAAACTAAGGTAGCAAACAAATTTTGACTGCAGACAAACCACAGACGGCCCTTTGTGTATCGCTATTTCATGGACGATTTTCAACTTGGCATGCTCCGCTTAATCCCGCAACTACGGATTCTCTGGGCCGTCGCGTACCGACGATTATTTTGTGTTGGACTGCGCAAGACCTCGGTGTCCGACTCTGAATCATCGTCCAGACCTCCTTCCAACGCATGCAACATACTTTTGTAGACAAACCAAGTCTTCTATACGAGGTCATCTTTCCGAACTCAAAGGGTGACTGTAAATAATGCCAAAAGCGTATTCACCTCATTTCATGGAAAACTATGAAACATTACAGATTCGACAACATCAGGATGCGCGTGCGGAATCTCAGAATACAAGCTCATAAACGCTATAAAGGCGAGCTCTCACAATCAGGAATGAAAGAATTATCCCCAAATGATCGAGCTGGGGCAAATAGCTACAATACCGCCACTAACTTTTGAAATTTCTCCGCTGAGCGACGGATTTGCAGCGTCGCAAAGCGTCGCCCCTTCATAACTCCCCCCAAAGCGGGTCAAATGATTGGTGCTCTACACCATTGGACTCGTCTCTCTGTGGCGAGTCTAACCATGTGGAAAACTACGGTACTCGCCGTAAAAAATCGAAAAAAACACGCGAAAAACGCGAAATTCGCGTTTTTTTTTCGTTTTTTCGTTATAACTCGCTTCAGAATTAAGATTTTCGAAATCTGAAAAAAGCATTGATTTCAGCTCGTCGAGTTCTATAAGAAATGTTTTAAACTTTTGGAAAGCCCCACTTCAGATTGCGCCATTGCCATCAGATTGGCCCACAACAATACCGAAAATCATCTTTTCAACACACAAGTGAACTTACTCTACGATAGGAAAGAGTTCGTCCCTCCCTTCTCGAATTTTCTCAAAACATCCCTTCGAAAATAGGGAAACGTCACAAAATGGATCTAGTGGCAGGTAAACTAGATGTTCTCCAGAAAGTGAGTTGTATACCGTTCGACAGTATTTTTATGGGGAATTGAATGGTGCACATCTCAGTCTTCTATGTTCATCTGGAGAACCAAAAAAAATCTGATCATATCGCAAGGGCATGACGAGGTGTGATGTTTGGGGTCACACTACGGAAGGAAGACTCACCTGCCACCAAGGTTTCTATGTAATTCCTACAGACAAGTAACCGTAGTCTACGACAATAGAAGGAAATATCGTCCGCTGCCTTCCACTTTCCTACAAACGTCTAAAACTCTAAACATGAACATCGGCAAAAAAGGGCAAGTTATGTGGGCCCACACACACTAATACAGAGAAGAATTTCTGTATCGTAATCAGGGCATCGAATTACCCCAATAGGCAAAGTTTACGAAAAATGAAACTTTGAGATTTTGGGATAGAAATAGTGGAATAATGATGCGCAATTGGCAATAGGGGAAGGCTAAAACGGTGAAAAACCAAATTTTAACACGTCTCAGGTCTGCTAGTTCATCAGGAAATGCAGAAATCTGTTCTTTCCACAAGGGCATGACGAGGAGGCATGCCCTTGTGGAAAGAACAGATTCACCCAAGTAAGCGTGCTCTACAACTAAGAAGAAATTCCCCCCGCTACCTCCTCAGATTTCGGAAAAACCTTCGCTCAAACATTGGAAAATTTCACCAGATAGGCTAACTGTCCAGCCGAGAATTGGTCTATGATTTCCATTTGAACACGAGAGGAGGAATTGAGCGGCCAGGACTACGTTTAAGATCATTTAATCGCGCCCCATGGAATAGGGACCACCTGAAATCTTGGCAAAAAAAAAGCAAATTGATCCTACACAAACAATGACATGTTACGCGACGCCGTCGGCAACCTGCGAACCTACTCTCATAAAGAACGGTCAAGCACAAACGGGATTAATGCCGCACTCACATTCACAACAATTTCTCTTGACGCCATAAGCTCGAGTCACGGTCGGCAACTCTTAGTGGCTTTCCAAAAGTTAAAAACACATTCTTATAGAACTCGACGAGCTGAAATCAATGCTTTTTTCAGATTTCGAAAATCTTAATTTGAAGCGAGTTATAACGAAAAAACGAAAAAAAACGCGAATTCGCGTTTTTCGCGTGTTTTTTTCGATTTTTTACGGCGAGTACCGTAGTTTTCCACATGGTTAGACTCGCCACAGAGAGACGAGTCCAATGGTGTAGAGCACCAATCATTTGACCCGCTTTGGGGGGAGTTATGAAGGGGCGACGCTTTGCGACGCTGCAAATCCGTCGCTCAGCGGAGAAATTTCAAAAGTTAGTGGCGGTATTGTACACACCGGCGAGAACACCTTTGCTATTTTCCGGACGTGCCTTCATTTGAAAAAACTTAGAAGTAATTACCAGGAGTTTTGAAGAAACTAGCGGGGCAGGAACAACTAAATTAAATAAACCTCATAGCTCAGCAATGAAGTGAACCCTAGTCTGTGATTTTATCATCTCCGTTGGTTTGCTCCTGTGTTTGAGTACAATCTTAGGCCAAATGCTATCCGAGATAGCATTTTGGAGAACGACTGGATCTACTAGCAAGGTGGTATGCCGGCTCATGAAGTGGATTTTTTGAAGGTCTGCTGCGCCCATCTGTTTGAATTTGGGCTGCACAAAAACTGGCTATCCCGAACCTCTGACAGATCATAACGGCTTGTTTATTGTGGGCAATATCTTAGCTGAAGAACTGCGCAAAACAAAACAATTTGAATGTATCGCTAATAGCTGCTCTTCCAAAAGTATGAGATAGAGTTTTGAAGGAGTCATGCGATCAAAGGCCAACTTACGTAATGTAGGTATGAAGAAAGTTGCCTACTTCATGGTGGGCCTTCTTAAACGACAAATGTTTACAACTGTTTAAAGTATATGACCATACGTTGCTGCGCATGGACCTTTCTATTACGAACTGAGCCACAATTACTTTGTCACTATATTTATGCCCACCGTGTATATTCAGTATATATAGACAAATGCCACACATATAGTAAGGGTTGCTACAATTTATATCACAGAGAGAACAAAACATTGCGAAAATCCTTACTAATGCACCTTCGACATCAGATATGGCTAGCCAAACGCTAATTAACACTAACCATTTGCAGATCAACCGGGGCATTTTCATTGCTGTATGCCTCACATATGCCACAGTCAGTGTTTTCCTGAATGCGAGATTGCTTATTGAGTGGCGGAAACTAACGAAAATAGGCAATGATTCGAGGCATCGTCGTCATGAAAAGGTGGGAAAGCATTGCGATTCAATCGGTGCTCTTAGCTGGACTAATTTTAGAGGAGTCACATCAAGTGATTTTTGTGATTTTATTGTTGAAAGTGTTACTTCCTGCTGTGTTTAATTCGCTAGGATTAAGACTTGTGGAAATGCGATTGATGTTTAATTTAGGGTCTACTACTGAATACACTATCGGTGTTCGTCTTTACTATGCTGCTGTGCATACAGCAGATCATCAGAGGAATCGCTGTACTCACTATGAACAACGTGCTAAATTCAATGGCGAAAGTGCATGTTGGTTTTCCACTTTCTATCAATTTATATGTGACACTAACTATAGTTACGCAGTACGGGAGCGACTCTTTCCGACTCCCTAAAACTTCACCGACCCGAATTATGAGGGCTTGTAGAAAACGCTGTACACTTCAGAGCACGCCCATAGTGGGCGGGCCTCCGCCAACTTCAGGCATACTGGATGCACTTAAGAAAAAAAAAATAATAAAAAAACAAAACACTCTAGCCTTCTCCTACACTGACTTTTCTCTTTGAACTATAGACTCACTCCAAACCGAGTTATGAAATTTTTCATAAAGCACTGCTTGTTTGGAGAACGCCCCGCCCACCGTGGGTGGGGCTCCCTAATTCGGTGTGACTTACCAATGCACACCTTTACCCACTTTTTGGCCCAGTTTCGAGGTCGTTTTATCACTGAAATTGAAATCTTGGTCGTCAGTATACTTCATTTCGATGCACGCCACGCCCACTGTGGCGCGGCTCGCTTAATGATGGTGATTTGTTGTTTTCTTATTTGATTTTACTCCTGAGACGCTGGAGCCACCCAGTCCCCACTTGAAGATCCTCAGGCAGTTCCTCAGGGGGAGCTAGGGATTGGGTCGTGGACGACAAGACACCGTGACACACACAGAATTTAGCGGCAGTTATGACAGTAGGGAGTGGCCGCCCTCTAATGCTTTGACACGGATGATGGTCACTTTTGAAGCCTCCGCGAACGCTTTCATTTCCTATACATCAAACAGCCTTTCCTGCTTACGAATCCACACAGCGAAAGCCAGCCCGGTGGCTGAATCAAAAAATAAAAATGTAACTGGGCAGTCCTCTGCTCTGAGGTACGTCACAGCTTTGTTTCACTTACTACTGGTGGCATATCAATGTGCAAAGGGCAGTTGAAGGTCATGTTGCGAAAAATGTTCCAAGTTGCTGTAACCCCGTAGCCACGACTTCATACACTGATTCAGTGCTTGCATTCTTCAAGGCGATTAGCAGCAGTTTAACGATTTTAACACATTGACGACAATGCGAGTTTTGGCTTTTTTGGCCACGTGGGACCGCGGCGATTTTGCGGGCGCGCTCGCCTCAGGTCGTTCAAGCAGATTTTGAGTGATAAATACACAACTAATGACCAATTCAAAACCAAATCAGTAAATTGTAATGAGCGCAACCTACCCAGGGGTACAGTAGTGGAATTTTGATCAAAAGACATGGAATAACAATGAAAAGCGAAATTTTTCAGAACTAGCTGCAATGGACCTTAAAAGTAATTTTACGTTGATTATTCCAATCAAAACACACATGTTGTCATCCCTAAAGTTCCTTATCTACTTCTACTACTTTTTAAATCTTCATATTAATAAAAAGAAAAAGTAAACGAAAAATTTATTGAAATGAAGATTTCGTATGGTTCAGAAATCCTCCTCTAAATTAAAGTATACGTGACCATTCTAAGGGCCACTATGTTTGTAGCTACGTCAAGGTCTCTTCCATGGAATGAATACAAGAAACTTCTAAAAGAATCAGGCGTGCGCGAAAAAAATGAGTGTAATGGGTGCGGGGGATATATATCCCGCACGGTCCGACATGGCCTGCAATGCGCGGGATATATATCCCCCGCGTTGTCGTCAATGTGTTAACAGAAAGGCACACAAGATCGGCCCGTTGAGCCGGAATTGGCGTTGCTGTACAATGTGCCCGCAGCGAAGCTCCTGTTGACGATAACTTCTGTCGCTGCTTCCCTCTCTTGCATGTGAAATTTACTATTATCTGGTCTTACTCTGTGTAAAAGGTGAAAGAGGTTATTTGAAATGCCAGTCAAGGGGCGATTTGTACCGACATGACCATTTTCTTCGGGCATGGCTGGAATAACGTGCTGAAATCAGCTGAGCTGAAAGGCGGCCAGGTAATATGCTCAACAAGATGCTATCTAGGCGCTGAACCGTACGTTTCTGCGGCCGAATTTCGACACTTGTATTTCATTAGTTGTCTTCTTCCTGGAGCAGTTAAGCTAAACTCAACAAATACCCAACACCACTCGCCGCAATCGCTGCATACGCATTCTATCTTGCTAGGCACGGCGAATGGATTGCCATTCCTCTCAAAAGAGTAAGAGCCTATGCCGGACATAGAGTGATCGGGGGGTTCGTCTTTTTGGGGTGATTGGCTTTAGGGGTGTTGAAGCGGTTCTCAAAGTGGGATACCGACCAATCCTCAACAAATGGGGGTAATATTCTCTGACGAAAGAGGTCGGGTTTTGGGTGAGATGGTGGGTTCATGCTGCGAGATAGCCATAAGGCGTGCCGCGTGTTGTTGTCGTAGTGGACTCATGACTCATCTCCACTGGTGACCGACTAGGGAAAGTCCAGGCTATGCCTGCGCAGAATGAAATTTCTGCAGATGGTCAGGTCTGCTTCTCGGTCATGGTCAGAGATGCATGCCGTTCCCATCGAAACTTCATTCTGCTACAGCCCGTTTCATTCAGACAGCTTGCGGTGGTGCATCGGCTGTGCCCAGGTATCTGCTACAAATCTCAGGTGGTAGCGTCCGGGAACTTCCGATTCACAGCGCAATGGATCCTCATCGAAAGTGACTGGGGGCTTAGGATGAGGTCAAACTTTGCAGCTTGTATCGCCTTTGCCGATGCTTTCAAGCCAATAGCCCAGTGCCCGATCAGTAGCAAAGACTGAGGCAAACACAGCGCTGGTCTTGCCTACTGCACTCCTTGCAAGGTTCTTCTTTAAATGATCGTTAAGCATAATCGCCTGCTTTGGTCGTTGATCCATTTCGATCCCTACTTACTTATTCCACTGCCCTTTGACCTTCTGGAACATCCTAGTTTAAGGTACTGATGCCTCCTTCAACATACTAACTTATTTCGTAATGACACTAATTTGACATGAAGAAAATTGATTCTGAAAAAATTCGGCCAGGAATTATGGATCAACCAATAAAATGAATATATAAAGGCGGACTTTACGATGAAAAGACAGACAACTAGTAATCAAGGAAGAGGTGGTCAGTGGTGCAGGGATGAAGAAAAAGTCCCGACAAACGGCACAAAACCCGAGAAATGAGACTTCTTTCCTGTTGAGTTCTGCTGCCCTGTTTGACGCTAGCGTTGCTAATCGGCTAGAGTGGGCGTGCCGCGGCACTAGCGGTGCTAGTGAGGCCTGCTAGACCGCTGGGGCCTCTCTTCGCTTCTGAGCGCGCAGCGTCTCCCTCTCTCAGGATATTAATCTTACAGACTGAAGGCGCCTTCACATTTCATAACCACTTCAACCCTTTCGTCGTCCTGAGGCAGAATCAACCGTGTATTGCGCTGATTTCAACGTTGGGATCATGTTGGTGGGGTCGAAATGTTAAGAAAGAGGCCGTATCCGTGGAGTTCAATGAGTTCGTGGTTGTATGGAGGGAGAGGAGGCAGTTTTGACGGGTTTTTGAACATTGCCAGAAACTCTAGAAACAGGCACATGGAATATGCAAATATTAGAAAATTTGCCGTTTTACCCACACCCTCCTGAGGCTAACGGTGGTGAGGAGAGCGTATCGAGACCAGGGTGAATAACGGTCGAGGAAATCCTCGACAGGGGGTCGTATTTGCTCCGATGAGAGTTGGGAGGGGGTCGTAATCAAAAGGTTCATCAACGGACACAACGGTGCTGCTGCCACTTATTTGCTGTCATCATTAGTTTCACAAGTGTTGTAGTTAGCCTAATGCAAATAATATCTTACAACTGTCTGGAATTAAAATTTAAATGGAAAGTGGTGTTGGTTTGGTTCGTAGTGATCAGTATGGCATAGGAAGGCAACGCGTCCTGCAAAAGAATCGTAGGGAAAGGGCAGCGAGTATCTACTCTAGAATGATGTACATGCTTCGAGAACTTAGTGGAGGAACAGCATCTTGGTAACTTCGTATAGGTATAACTTGGCATCATCAGATCCTGCAACCGCGCCTTACCCGAATCACAATGCACCCTCGATTGAGTCATGCGAACGGATGTCTGAGCTCTGGATGTCACCAGACACGGAAGAGGGGTTGTGGCGAGGGAGTGGATTGCGGGTCGAACGAGCTTCCAGCGCCTTTGTCGCTGTACTTTCTCTCCGCAGAAGGGTGCGACATCAACGTCCGCTCCTGTCTACTGCGCTTGGGAGTGAAACAGGTGAACGCATGCTTAATCCCGGAGCGTCCCCTTAAATGAAGTGGATGTTAAGATGTATTCAGAAACAATGTGGAAAAGCGAAATGGGAGCACTAGCATACTTGGTGTTGATTGGTACTGTATGAATGCAGAGTGTTCCCATGTCAAATGAATAGAGAACCATTTTATGCAGAAGCAGAACTTTCTCCCATCTTAGAGTTTTAGCCCGTTCCCCCCCTTTTTGTTTTGCGGTTACACAAGCGGGCAGCACGAGTAAAATTTTCGAGACCATTTTCATTATGCTTTTTTTCAGATAATCAGCAATTACTCAGTTTATACCATAGAAACGCCATGGTTCTGTCGTGTAGGTTAGGGTAACCCTATTCGGTGTTTCCTTGTCGCGATGTTGTGATCTCCACCCATCTTCTTATTCTTTAGCGTCTGTCCCGCTTGTAAGCGGGGTCCGCTTTTCTTATGTGTTGACGTGTCAAGTTTGAGACCGATCTTACAGACACTGTCATCTTTCGCGCGAAGGACATGACCATACCATCGAAGACGGGCTTCGCGCATCTTGTCGACAATTGGAGCCACCCCGAATCGCTCTCTGATGACATCGTTTCGGATGTGGTCTACTCGTGTGACTCCGGCTGTCCAGCGCAGCATCTTGGTCTCCATCACACTGTGCCGTGCTTCGATCTCTTTAGTCGTGGGCCACACTGCAGCACCGTAATCGCGACCGGCCGATGACGTCTATAGATCATTAGATTTGCCATGTTTTATTTCTGCAGTTTTTATCGCAGAGAACCGCCAGTCATCGAGCGCCATTTCGACCAGGCTGCATTCACGCGAGAATTCGTTTCGAAGACCAGGCTGCCGTCAGACGCGATTGCTGATCCAAGATACTTGAATGATGTTGCACGAGTGAGTTCAGTACCATTGATCTTAATAGAGCCTAACTCACTCGAATCGGTGGTCAAGTACTCAGTCTTCTTAACGTTCAGCTTGAGCCCGAACAGTAACGATCGCCAGCTTTACCTGTTGCTCGAGCGTGCTTTTATCTTCGCTAGCGAGCATCACGTCATCAGCATAAAGAAGTGTCCATGGAGCCGGCTTCTGGAGATCTCTCGTAATGGCATCCATGACGACAACAAATAGGAGTGGGGATAACGCAGAGCCTTGATGTACCCCGACAGAGATGGGAAAATCCATCGATGTTCCTGCTGCCGTTTGCACTCGGCTCTTTGGACTCGAGTAAAGGATGCGCACCCACTCGACGAGCTCTTCAGGCACGCCATGCTGTCGTAAGGCATACCATATAACGTCGCCGCGGAACGCGGTCGAATGCCTTCTCCAAATCTAGGAAGGCAAGGTGCACCGGTCTTTGTTTCTCGCGATGCTTTTCTAGCAGAAGGCGAGCGGCATGTATGGCATCGATAGTGCTGCAACTAGCCACAAAACCACACTGGTTGGTGGTCAGCTCGACGATGTCCCGGATACGGCTATCTACAACTCGCTCAAAGATTTTCATGCTGTGCGAAAGCAGGCGAATTGGACGATAGCTAGTGCAGTCTCCTGGATTGCCCTTCTTCTTCCAGATAGGAATCGTCGTGCTTTGTTGCCAGCTTTCAGGCACCTTCTTCTCTGCAACGATCTGGTTGAAAGAACTCCGTCAACCATTCTGCAGGATTCCAGCATTTTGATTTCCACAAGTCCGCCGCTAAGTCGTCAGGACCAGTTGCTTTGCCTGATTTCATCTTCTTCATGGCCGTGATGGTCTCCTCCACGGTTATCTTCTGAACGGGACCGTGTACTGGCGGAGCGCAGGGGATGGCGGGATGAGTAAATTCGACTGTTGAGATGTTTTCGAAGTAGTCACGCCATCGTTTCAGTGTTTTCTTGCGGTCCGTCAAGAGGTGGCCATTCTCGTCATTTATGCCGAAGAATTTTTCTATATCCTCGGTCTGGCGATGGCGGGTCTTTGCAAGTCGGTAAACGTACCGCTCTCCATCGCGCGACTCGAGTTTCTTACTGATATCAGCAAAATGAGCTGCTTTCGCAGAAGCAACGGCCTTCTTTGCCTCTTTCTTCGCTATCTGATAGCTCCGCCAGTTCTCAGCTGTCTTTTCGTGAAGAAATGCGTGGTACCGCTTCTTCTTTTCGCGCACTTTCTCTCTGACCTGGTCCGTCCACAGCCACGTTTGCTTGTCAATTCTCCGCCGCCCCGGCTTCGTCATCCCGAGCTCGGATCGAGCTATCCGAGTTATTTCTTCGGCAGCACCTTTCCAGGTTTCGTCGACAGTCGTTACCGCTGGTAATTCGAATGCGGGAAATGACGGCCGCTTCTTTTTCCTTCAGTCGCCACCACTTGATTCTCGCTGGCCCACACCTTTCGGTTAGTTTCGGTTTCGGCGGGGCGATCTTTAGCGTACAAATTAGTGGTCGGTGTTGCGTGGCGACCGTTTCATAAGGCACTGTTTTCGCGTCTGTTACGAGTCCCTTGGTCGCGGCGCCTGACAAGTACGAAATCAATTTGTGTTCTAGTGTTACCGCTATAGAAGGTGATGAGATGTGAGTCGCGTTTTCGGAATTTCGTGTTCACAATGGCGAGGTTGTGCGAGTCTGCATACTCGAGAATTCGCTCGCCATCAGTGTTACGTGACCCATATCCAAAACCACCGTGACAGCTGTAACCGTCTTTCGTAGCGCCAACGTGCCCATTGAGGTCACCTGCGACAATTATAGCTTCTTGTGACGGAACCTCAGCTGTCTTCTCATCAAGCAGATTCCAGAACTTATCTTTGGCTTGTTCGGAGCATCCGGTCTGCGGAGCGTACGCTGAGAAGAAGTGGTATTTTCGTTGTTCAATGACGACAATGATTTTCATTATGCGAGTGCGCGTCGGCTCCCGCGGACGCCGTAGCATTATCTCGAATTCATATGGCGACATTAACATTTGTGATGTGACGTGGGTGTTCGTAGGCCGGCCTGTCACGAGGGCCTGTCGCCTGCATTCGAATGTCCGTGGTCGGCTCAGCTCACAAAGTGAGCAGTTTCCAGTGGCACCACTTGGAGGAACGGACACCGCCACCGTGATCTCCACCCATGTATTGCTACTATTTGCTTTTGACTTGTTTTGATTGTTAACTGCCATATTTGATCGTAGTTCGCATTGCCAAAGCTTCACAAAAACATGGGGTTATGAAAAAACTTCTGCTCCAGGCGGGACTTGAACCCCCACCTCCCGCTAACCGGGCAAGTGCACTATAAGTTACGCAGCCGATGCACCGTTAAGCCCTAACTCAGCTTTTCATGGTGTGATTACCTAACTAGCATGGTTCCTATGGGGGTACAGTCATACTTTGTAACTGCCTTGCGCTTCGACTGCAGTTGAGGTGTGGATTGAATTCGGCATCTACAACTCCATTATTGACCGCCGAAACTCCACAAATACGTGATCTGGGGGTGTTGCTGTGATAGACCTACTATTCTCCAGTAATGAATTTGCTACATATACAATTCCTTGATTTTCAATAGTAGATAGTTTTGTAGAGAAACTACTCCGACTGTGTGAGCCCTCCCCCACAGCATTTCAGGAAGTGATGTAATGGTCCGCAATCGGGTACCGTGGCTCGACTCGCGCACCATGTCGCTGTGACAGATTCTTTGATGTCGCGTCGAAGGCCATCATGTAATTTCTCTTATAGTGGGAACGTATTCTTCGATTTTATGTCGAGAGCATTCGGCCTTAATTTACCAATGTTACTGATTTCATTTCAAACGTGAGAACGAAGTATTGTTTTCATGAACCCCCTATGGACCAACGATTGACATTCGGGTTCATGTATAGGAGTAGAGCCAGAGTTTCGTTTCTAACAGGTGCTTTTTCAAATCCTAATCACGCACACAATCAATTTATGCAGAAAAATGCGGTTATTTCTAGGAGAAGACACGTATTCGATCAGTTACGAGTGGGATGGGATAATTGGACTTTCTGTGGATCGTTGAAAATAGCTCCAGTACTTATTTGGAATGAAATGTGCAGAATGAGCAGCTGTTGATAGAATGCTTCATCTTATGCTGTCCATTCTTATTGTTTCCCTGAAACAGACATACATCAAAGATCCAGTCGTTTGAAGTCACAGCTATTTCCGACTCTGAATGAGAATAACGAAAACCCTACGTCATTTTTGATGCAACAACGGAGCCATACAAACTTGAGCGACTGAAGTATTGTACTACAATCTCCTACGAAACTATTTATAAACAACTCGTACATGTGGCTGAAGCTACAGAATTTCGTCCTGTTCAAGTTGTAGATTGTAAGAGTTGAATTGTAGATTAGATTGGACATCAATATGCCTATTTCATTCAAAATTTTTGAGAAATGGAGTCGCCATCATAAGTAACGATAAGAAAAATGCTCCGATTTCTCGTGTTTTTATAATGTGGTAAAAAAATTTCACAGGGATCAAGCTTTATTAAACGTCATTCGTAGCATTTTTCCGCAGACGTAGCAAGGCAAGTCTACATAAATTATTAATACTTACGCTTGACAGCTCGCGCAGGTTTTGGAGCTTGAGGCCTAAAGCGACCGCGGCGCCTGCTCGAACGTGGCGGCTTTCCACATGTGGCAGAAAAGAAATCAAAAGAAACGCTTGGTTAGGCCCCAAACGAATGCCGCCTCTCTTCTAGCCGCATTCCACCTCGAAATGGAGGAGGGTGAGGATTGGACGAGTTTTCATCGACGGTTGGCTAAAGTTGCCCCACTGCCACTTTTTGGCACTAGGCCAGAAATCGATTTGCGAACGGAATTTCTGCTCAATGAATGAGAGTCCCTGTGTAAGTGGGTGGGCAGGGGCCAGCCGGCTGGCGCTCCTGGTTCACATCCCCTCCAAGGCTTAGCCCAAGGGACAGTTACTATTTCGTCACCGCGCGAACAGCTTCGAAATACGGAGCATCGGAACTAAGCCTTGGAGGAGCAGACGAGCAAAGCGCCGCGCCGCCGCGTGGTCCCCCCTCAACCCACTGGGTGTGGTTCACTATTACAGAAAGCGACTTTCTCGCGTTTCGCGGCGCGAACACATTGTGCGTTGCAGAAATCTCGGGACCACTGATGATTCGCTGCGGGAACCCTGGGTCCACTGATGATCAGCGGTGGACCTGAGGTTCCGTAGCGGAATGTTTTGCCGGTTCGAACGCGCTAAAATGAGCCGCTGTTCTGCTCTATCGAGCCATACTCCACCACTTAGTACCGATTCCTTTGTTTCTTCAACTGCCTTTCCTATATAGACGAATGGCCGAAGACCCTCTCTCCGATGGGGTACTCAATAGATCCAAACACAATTCACCAACGAATAGGATGTTGGGCGAAATTGAGTGCGCAAATCTAACACTGACCGCAGTTGCGTCCGCGCTCTTCTCGCAGTGCACGTGACAGCGATGGCGGAAGGTGGGACGTGCAGACTATAGTGTGGATTGCGAGTGGTTGGGAGCGGTCAACAGAGTCGTCGGATTCGCGTTACGTCACGCGCAGGTACTTGCGCGGCGTCGTAACGCAGCAATTTTTCGATGGGCGATTCGCAATACTTGGGTCGGTGGATTGAAGCGATGAGTCGGCTGTTGTCACATTAGTTGTCGTATGGAAGTGAACGACCATGTTATCTAGCTTACCTAGAAACACTTTTTTTTTTCGAGCACTGTGCGCAGATTTCTCGAAAAGGTCCAGTTCTAGGATTAAGCTTTAAGAAAGGGCGCGAATCCCATGTACATTATTCATTGTATCCGGAATCGTCCCTCTTCGTCAGGCTTAATCCTAGGACGTTCCACACACCGCTTCTGGAGGCGCATTGCGTCAAGTTTTATTTATTATTCTCGGAATTTTTTCACGGTCCGTTTTTGACGCTATTCCTACGCGTATCAACTCTGATGTATTAGAAATCATCTCTAGAGATCTCATTTATGTCATTCCTCATCTCTCTATACATAGCTCTACAGGAGTGGCCGAAAAAAAGGGACACTTTACTTCAAAGTTTAGTCAGTTCATTAACCACATTCTGAATCGAGACCCACTTAGTATTTAAGAGCACCATAATCTGTCTCACGTAAAAAAAAAAAAGAAGGAATAAAGGGCCCATTCTGCTTAGCGGGAATCTATAAAAAAAGATGAATATTCGCGCATAAACTTCATTGAAATCGCGCCCTGTGCCGACAAAAAAAGTTCGGTAATGTGCGCATATAGCAAAGTTCCTTATTTTGCCAACCTGTATATCTTTACAAAACGTGTCCGCTATAATTTCTCATTGCTTTTTCATTTCAATGCTTGACCTGAAATAATGGAATTAAATTGCTTGGTTATATATTAAGCCATAGTTACATATTTTTAAACTCTTTTTAAGGTTCGGACTATCCAACTACCCCATCATCCTAGTACGATAGCAGCAGAGGCTGACGGTAGTCTGTCGAAGCCTGTTGAACACACCAAGCGGATCAGATAGCCCGGATAGATAGATAGATAGAGAGTTTTGAGACTTTTGTTGGACATTCAAGACAAGCGTTGCGGCAAATAGATGTAAATTCCGCAATGTTCCGGCTGTACCAGTCTATATCGCCAATCACTCTGGAAAACGCCTACTGCTTCCATCAAAGCATTAGAGTTTGTTTGTCAACAGCTCTCAGTTGAAAAAGCTTTCTTGCAGCTTTTCCAAGCCTGAAAGTAGCCCTATATTGCAGTGCTGGGACCGGCGTTAGTATCGTTGCTTCTAAGCGTCCGAGCCAGTGGTGCTTCTGCGGTGATTCAGACAACGTGAAGCAAACAGCGATCAAATGATAAGACGAACGTTTAGATCAACATTGCTCGGTGCAAAACGTTATCGCTTCAATAGTCTGTGATCAGTCAGCACAAATATACTACCGCTGCAATCTCCCTTCTTTTCGAGGCGATAACGAACAGCTAGTGAGCTGAAGCGGATCTTCTCCAGCGTTATTGGAACACACTAATTGCTCGTCAATATCGCCTCGAAAAGAAGGGGAATCACGAAAGAACGGAAATTACTTCTCAAGTCTTCACGCATTTCACCAGGGACTCCTTCCAATCAACTTCAGACACTCGTTGTTCGTGTTGGGGAGACCAAATTAGTTCTGTTTTCTCAAAACGTCTTCAGATTCTTGCATCAAAATAATCGTTTGTTGTGAGAAGCCTTGGCAATTCATTTCAAAACGTGGGCTTTTTGCCGAGCCGCTCCCATCGGCACACTTTCTGGGTTTACAAAAAGCGGAAGCAGTCGAGCCTACTTCTGGTGAAAGACGACTATTTTGACTATAATCGCGGTAAAATGCTACACCAGAAATGCTTTGAAGAGAGCATTGATCATCGTTCACATTTGCTTCAGAGAATGTTTCAAAACGACCCGCAAAAATTTGGGAAGACGGAGAAGAAAATACGCAAGAACGTTTCCGACAACTCTAAAAATTCAACTTCCTGTTCGAAAAATCTTCTGTTCAATCATGAACGTAAGGAAACCGAAATGAGAAATCAAATTCAATATGCAAGACCGTATCCGTGGTTTGCGGGAGATTATAAAGCAGAAAAGAAGCCACTAAATCCGAATTTTAGGAAATTTTCCATCCACATCAGAGAATAGTTGGCCGCACCTACGGAGTGTCTGTTGATCACTTGCCTCACGAGACTGCTCATCAATACAAACCTCTGGAGGCTTTTTAGAAGGAAAAATGCTAAAAGACTTTTGTTTAGACGCTAGCCTTCACTGTGTAACTGTAGTGACGTAAGTTTTTGGGTTGTTATCCATATTAACCTTTAATCTGAAGAATTTGCAATATCGTATGTCGAGAGTCCGAGAGAACAACCCTACCAGCGAAAGGGAGACATGAACAATCATGCCGTCGTTTATCCAATAATGACTGAAAAGTTTGACATAGCAATTTGACAGATATTCCGACGGAGAAGCACATTAGGATCTCTTAATGAAAGCTAATGAATAATCTGTTGCATATTAGCTTTCACAAAGATTCGACTTTGGGAGGTTACGTGCTTGACATGCAAAAAGCCATGGCGTAGATTTCATTTACGAAATGTCGAAGCGAAAAGGAGCGTCATTATTAGAACATGGCAAGAGGCCACTGTTTCCAATTCCGAGAAAATTACTGACTCACTCTTATGGGGGTCTCGACAGGGTGAAAATCGTGTCGAGGAAATAACCGCCTCTTTACGACCCCCCTCCAAAACATGGACTCTGATACGACCCCTTTTTGTCCTCTGCACATCCGGTTTCATATCAAAAAATGCTAGTTTCAGATGTGCGAGAGGGACGCAGCGCCGCTGCCACGCAAATGCGGCTTGATCCAAATGCTAGATTCAATTCTGCTCAGATTAGGTCTCCTTCTTTCCTTTAAAGACATTTAACCTTTGCCACATTGGCCGGAAAGTAGAACATTGAAGGAGGTACTGCCCCTACACAGTTGAACAGTCTCGCGCTCCAGTATAGCGGCGCTAACTACCCGCGATCGCGTCGCTGTGCCTAGAGCGCGCTAGTTGGAAAAATCGTCAAATGTACCCCCTATTTAAAGGACTATAACTTTCTTCATTGATAACCATTTCAAAAAGTGAAGGCAGCTTTTGAATGCACAAGACTTCTAGTTTCTAAATTGTGCTGAGCGTTTTTCTAAGCACGCCTATTCTCGAGAGTGGGAGACGTCGAGAAATTGTCGAGGAAATTGAAATTTACATGCGAGTTCCCACTCTTAGGAAGACAGTAGCTGTCTTCATTGGCAATGCTTTGAAATCCGACGAAAGCGTTGTAAAGTAGAAGATTCACGCTTTCTAACAGGTGCTCCATTTGTTTCAAACGCTTTCTAGTTCGCGAGAAATCTGCGTCGAGGAAATGTCAAGGAAATTTTCGAAGCCACTCGAAAACTCTATTACTCCCTCGCCGTAGTAGGGAACTTCTTTGAACACCTTCAAAATACTTCTGTACACGTCAGTTCGATGGAGTAAATTGAAAATGATGCACTTGGCGCAGATCCATTCCGTTCTTGTATGCGCCATGCAGTGACCCCACTCGGAGTCATTGGGAAGGTGTTTTGTCCTAGTGACGACTTGCTTAATCACACCAAAAGTATTTCCAGTATTAACTAATTAAGTAACTTTTGTGGTCATAGTGATGTCTGATCACTCCTTTATTCAAATCGCTTCCTTTCCAACCCGTTCTGATGAATGACAGCTTGCGGTTGCAGGATCTGATGATGCCAAGAAGGCTGCGAATCTGCCTGTTTTGAACTTTCTA
>MU891953.1:0-26683 GCA_036418205.1 Ostertagia ostertagi
GGCGGAGTTGACTGCGCAATTTCAACATAGACTCCGATGGGAAGGGTTGTTTGGTCTGGCTGGCATAATGAACCATCATGAGACCGGGCTTTGGTTAGATCAACTCGTACAAAATATGCAGCTCATTCACTACTCCCTTTGCTGCTCGTTCTTCAGCGAAGGGAGCAGTTGATATAGAAAATGCCGCCTGTGCAACCCTTAAAGGCAAGTCCCGGGATAAAACTGGTGATAAGAGCGCTTCGTAGTGATGACTGAGCTGCGGAACGGCCTGAAAGTGGAAAGGAAAGCAAGAGAAATCTTTGGGATCGCTGAAATTAAGGCCTTAACCTTCAAAAAGGTCGGATGTGGAACGATGGCGAGGCAGGGCGGTCAAAGAAGACAAAACACGCGAGAGATCACGCCGTTCGAGAGAGCACGCCGATAGGTGGGTGGGAAGCGTTGCAACGGGGGTCGATGGTTGCAGGCCCGTAAGGATTAGCGCCCTAACCGCGCAATTTTGCGACGAAGCTGGAGTGATCTAGGTAGGTAGGGACCTTACAATTTCCCTCGCGGTATCCTTCCCACAAGTCGGGCTAATCCCGGGGTTTGCCTTTAAGAATGAGACAACGATGGCAAAAGTTGCTCAAGAAGCGTCAGACGGGGAAAGGCTTAGAATATACCAGCATTTTTGAGTCAGTGCTGCACCACGAATGATATGCATAATGCGCTTACCACCAAGGTCTTTCAGGGGGTGCCAAGCTTTTTCAAAACGGTCTTTTGCATGATATAGGGGACCACAGAACCATGGTTAATTTTTCCTGAACGGCCCTCTGAATACCAGAAAAGGGGGTCCCTAGTTCGATTCCTCGTGTTGAAAAGAACCACTCTGTAGACTCCTTTGTAAGGGTTACTGACGGTCCTAATCATGAATATGGTACTAATTATTCATGCTAACTCCATTTTGCGCGAATTTTGAAACGTCAACTCGAAATGCAAAAATTTGTCACCACGAGGAATCGAACTAGGGACCCCTTTTCTGGTATTCAGAGGGCCGTTCAGGAAAAATTAACCATGGTTCTGTGGTTCCCGCATGTGCCCCTATATCGTGCATATAAGCAAAAGACCGTTTTCAAAAAGCTTGTCCACCTCCTTAAGGGTCTTCCTGGTTTAGTAGCTGCGTGTAGGTAAGGTGACGTGAAGTAGAGTGGATTATAAAATCCCTGAAAAATATAAGATTAAATATAAAATCTATCACAAGAAGAAAAAAGGGTCAACCAAAAAGCCCGACGTAGAGCAGAAGCGTCGTACTAAAGTCGGGTTCTCGCTAAGAACGCGACACTTTGCAGCCAAATTCTCAATATCATTTGATATATTTAGCCAAAACCCTGACACACGCTCGAAGGCCTTGCTGACGCAAAAATCAGCTCTGCCCATCCCAAAAATATTGTTAAGTTTTAAGTAATATAATATGTTTGTCTTCGTTCGCGAAGTATCGCATATAATCTTAATTAAGTATTGAATTAATAAATTATATATAAATTAGTCAGTGAGTTTTGATACCTATTTATCTCAGAGATACTTCAAAAACGAACCAGTGGGCCAAACCAGGTGGCCCAATATTTCTGAAGATCGGTGGCGAGTCGCCGGCACGCCCTTCGTGGGTTCTCAACGAAAACCTGACCTACTTGACGTGGGCGAAAAAGTTCGGAGCAACAGTGTATCTTCTAGAACACAGATATTATGGCGAGAGCGTTCTGTTCGAGTACGAATCTTTCTTATTTACCTACAATTTGTTACAATTTTGAATGCCAGTATAATACCAATTGTAGAGCGGCTAGTGCGCTCGACATTGAGACGTACACTACCTACCTATCGTCTCTTCAAATGCTTTATGATATAGCCCACTTTATACAAGCCATCAACGCCGAAATGGGATCAGATGAGCCTGCCAAATGGATAATCTTCGGTGGATCGTATTCTGGTGAGTTATTTTTCCTAACCGCTTTCAAATCTGAGCTCACCCTTATGAAGTAAACTTGAAAGGTGAGCAGGCGCGAGAGATTCAATAGAAGAGCTAGGGAGCGTGAAAGGTGTGTTGTTAAGATCAACTGAACCATTATCCGCGTTCACCCCGTCAACTTATGAAACACGTAAGTGGCGAAGGTGATGAATTAGGCGAAGACCGTCTCAGCATCGAGCCGGGTTTCAAAGGCTTTCTTTGTGAGGGGCTATCCGGACCCTAGAAAAAGTAACATCAAGAGGGAACGGGGTCCACTGAGTTGCACATCAGTAGAAAAGCGGTCAGAAAAAACAAGTCTAAGCTTCGAAATAGTGACGTGTCGCGCACCTCATTATCGAGTTTTTTAGACATTGCAGCTTCTCCCTACGTGAGACCACAAAACAGTCACGTACAGTTTAGGTGGAAACACCTCAACAATTCTATGCTTACGCTTCAATCAAAACCCTTGGCTTACGGCAAGTCTAATACACAACCAACAGCCTAATCTTCGTCAACGCCCTAGCTACCGTTACTTATAACGTTTGGAATAAGTGCTGTCAAGCATATTTATTACAAATCCGAGCCAAATGAATGTTGAATCTTTGATAGCAAACGTGACCCAACTATTAGACGAAGCAAGAAGCATTCCGAATAACACATAGAACAGTGGTAGTTTGCTTGAAAATACGATAAGAGGAAGCATTCAATTGTAGCGTCGAGAATAATCAATTTTTGAAAGATCTAATATTAATGTTAGCATAAGTCGTAAGCGGCTGACGAGCGACAAAGGTCCGTTTGGGAGCAAAGAAGCAAACCATAGTATATCCCAAGATGCTACCAAACGGTTTGGCAGGGTTAAATCCCGAATGCATTTTATTCTGAGACAACACAAAACATGAGAAACTGCATGACATGAGGCATGTTTGAGTTTAGCTACTGAATGAGCTGGGACTGAAACAGAATGTTAGTGACACCCCCTCCCTGAACATATTTGAATAATAAGCAGAAAACTAGTGATCAACGCATCCCTACACATCTCTTACACATTTAGGGCAAATAGGCGTACCGATGATGAGTTGCCAGGATATGACCCTATGAAGAATCGCTGGCTCTGATAGCATGTAATCAAAGACGAAAATCTTTCAGGATCACTAGCGCTGTGGATGCGCCAACTCTTCCCCGACTTAGTTCATGGAGCCGTCGGTTCCTCAGCACCTCTCGAGGCGAAAGCTGGACTTTTACGGTAGGACACGGTTAAATTTGTAGCACTGGGTCAGCCTGTGGTTTTTGACCATAGAGCACTTCTTGCGTGAATTTTTTGAGAAGCCACAAATTTTCATAAAAAATCTTGCGACGCAGCGTCCACGCCTGCAAAGCTAGAAGCTACGAAGCTGTACGTTATTGCGTGCCACGACGACTCAATCAATTTTAAGAGGACTGTTCAGATTTTTTCCTTTAATATGAGCTTGACAATAGATCTATCGATCATTTGTAAGAGCCGAAATGTAAGCGGGCAGAAGCAAATTTAAGTAAAGTGTACGAGGGTCACCGTCCCTTGGACAAAGTCGAGCGAGGAGGGTCGTATGTTTTAGAAAGGAGGGGCAGCGGTCAATCTACACCAGACGGAGCAGTCGGAATGTGACTCTTTTAAGCTTTGTGAGGCTCTGAAAAATAAATTGCCGTTCCGCTGTGATATAGTATATCCCCGCCGACTGCTACTTTGGAGAATGTGGGTGAGTTGGCGCGGTGGGCGCTCCGGCATGGTCAATGCGTTCTGAATCAAATGATTATGGAAGAGCTGGGGGGGGTTCGTATGAGATTTGAAATTTGACAGCGTTCCGGTTTGACCCTGCTCTAAAAGACACAGCCGTAGCCACGTCGGTTCTCAGCGGAAGCCAAATGCGTGGCGTGAACATGAAAAGGTCAATCGCAGCAGAGCGATCCATTAATATAATGGATATCAAGCTCAGAAGCATCAACCATACAGTTTTCAGAATATCTCCAAGTGGTTGAAGCATCAGTCCGCAGCTATGGGGAGGAATGTGTAGATGCGATAGCAAAGGTGAGTAGAATTTCCCACTGATATGCCACTGGTAGGTGCAGAAACTTATCTATAGCGATAGTAAATCAAACGATATCCTCAATAATTTCAGGGGTTCGAGGATATGCACCAGCTTATGCTTACGGTGGATGGACGACAAAATCTTTCAAATCTATTCAGGTACGAAGTACTGCTGACGTACTTCCGGACCCGTCCAGTGTCCGAAGCAGGAATAGGCAGAGTGCCACGCGGAAAACGTATTGCTAGCGTCGCCTTCAAAAACTGAAGCGTGAAAAATCATTTTTTGTGCTCCATAGCCTTTCGAGGTTTCGCATGCTCCCTTGCTCGTTCTGATTATAAGTATAGTAGTATTTTAACAAAACCAAGCAGAGTAAAAAATGCACAGCATTGTGCCTTGCTATTCTTAAAGCAACAGTCCCAGCAGGGTTTTTACCTTCGACACTAATGGTGTGGAACGATGCGCTAGCCCTAGTCAAGAACATAAGAAGTGTGACTGAACAAAAAACTCACCTTGGAAAGCCGCTAGAAAGGGAGCTGAACGGCTTCGAAGTGGGCGTGGTTGCAGTCGGCTCCCTCGGCCG
The DNA here is from genome assembly GCA_036418205.1 of Ostertagia ostertagi. Taxonomy (NCBI): domain Eukaryota; kingdom Metazoa; phylum Nematoda; class Chromadorea; order Rhabditida; family Trichostrongylidae; genus Ostertagia; species Ostertagia ostertagi. The sequence goes on from MU891953.1 coordinate 4,622, forward strand.
ATTCCAACCACGCCCACTTCGAAGCCGTTCAGCTCCCTTTCTAGCGGCTTTCCAAGGTGAGTTTTTTGTTCAGTCACACTTCTTATGTTCTTGACTAGGGCTAGCGCATCGTTCCACACCATTAGTGTCGAAGGTAAAAACCCTGCTGGGACTGTTGCTTTAATGCAATAGTCACGTTACCGCCCGCAAATTTTGTTCAATCGACGGCTCGCGTTTGAAGGCGGAGTTTACGATGAAAAAACAGCTCATCAGAAATCAAGGTAGAGGTTGTCACTGATGCAAGCATGAAGAAAAAGATGAGAAACGGAAAAAAAGATGAAAAACGGCCCAGAACCCAAGACATGGGATCCCCTTCCCCGTTGATTTGCGAGTTAGGCGTATCTCATCAGAGCTAACCTCATCAACTCTAAGGCTCTCTCTCTGCTAGACGGTTAGAGCCAAATGGGGAGGCGGGCAGCGGCGATAGCGGCTCGGGGACGTCCATGCTAGACCGCAAGGGGCACATCCATCGCTGCTAATTGCGTTTCAGTCCACACCCTTGGAGCATCCGTCTGTCTCTTCACCACGTAGACTTCACCTTCTTTGACCTCGACCTTATTATGAAGTCCTCCTTTCATCCATTGCCAATCATCGCTTTGTCGGGAGTTCTGAGAAATTGATCCGAATGATTCTCAATAAAAGATTGATAAGCCTTTTGTTCGGAATTGATCCTGAACTGATGCGTTCACGAGGTCATAATCCGCAATGATAGCGTTTTCTAGTACAAGCGCACACTACTACAGACCAATTTTCACAAGTAAAATTTTCGCATAGCCGCAGATTGAACACACAAAGATTTCCATAGAAAGGCCCTATGGTTTACGAAGTTTGCAAGGCAGAGCCGTCATTCAAGAGCTAATCGCAGAGTTCCAAGATTTACGGCAATATTACGAACTTTTTGGAGCTGAAGAGTCAATAGAAATTAATACAGCCATTGCAGGGTGTTGTTGCTAACTTATCAACCTACTTTGCTCTCATCTAATTCCCGATTTCAAAAATTTCATTCACTGTCAATTTAGCTTGGAACCTCCTGGGACGATGTCTCCGATGTATCCGAAATTGATAAGCAATTCTTCTTTGCGAATATTATAGAACAATTTGCAGGTGCTGTTCAGTACAGTGGAGATAATGCGGGGGTGAGTCTAGTTGAATGACTTCGACTAAACTAATAATCTAAATAAATTTGTCCCATGACTGACCCATTCAATAACATACTTCCCTAGAGAACTATAGCTTGGAAAATGGTCTGGAAAGGAAAAAAGAAAACAAAAGAATTCCATAATTACGTCCCAATCAAACGACTCTTTCATCCGCCGCATTCCACCTTGGGATGGAGAAGAAACGTGTTCAGACGGATCAAAACGCTTTAAGTTGCTGCCAGTGTCAGACACCGCACTGCAAAGCTGCTGCTTTGAGCGCGCCATTCTCGCACGGAGCGTAGGCTTACGCATAGCGAAAGGACGAGTCTTCGCTAACGAAGTGAGAGATTGAGGCGAACTTATTATCGCCTTTACTCGGCGCAACATTTGTTAAGCGCAAAAGGCACTACACCTAACGCCGTTTCTCCTGTTGGCGGGACCAAGATGGCATAGTGAGCGTCTCGGAATCTGACCGAACAGATTTGAATTGCTATCGGCGAATGAGTCCACCCTTGTCAGCCATACACTACTATTGAATAGTTTGTCTGTATATGGCAATAACTGTTTATCTATTTCTGAGGCGTACATGGTCAGCTATCATAAAAATGAGGGCCCAGTAAGTGGTCTACCTACCTAAACATGTAATCAAGAGTGGCTTAGATATTATTCGTACTTATAATAAATAATGAATTTGAGGAATAGCGTCTGGTCATGGTATACCGGATATGTGCAGAATTATGCGTGAACGAGGGCAAGCCATTCAAAATATCGCCAAGTTCAATGAATACATGACAAGATTTTATCAGGTACATTTTTTCAAAATATAACAGTATACAATTGCCTAAGAGTCAGTAAGCGATCAGAAAGGCAGGTGTTCGAAAGGCCAGCAATTCCACTTTTCATTCCTAATGGTGGATGGAGTAAATTGCCTGCCAGTGAATCACACTATTTTGAATCACTAATCATACACAAAACAATAGTCAATGCGGAGCTCTCCAAGCCAAAAGTACTTTGAGAGAATAATCAATATAGGCATGAGCTTTGTCCAATATGATGTGATACTAAGAGCTTTCCTGACTTATTTGCAAATTCGTAGAGTAACATACACTGCGCCCTCTGTGTCTAACAATAGCCATTTTCCACTTACCCGTAATTCCCCGTCCCCAATTGGTGAAGCGCAGAGCGCTATAAGGCTACATTGGTAGTCACATTCAAGCCGTGAACCTATCGTGATCATAGGTACTTACGCATCTGAACCCTGTCTGTAGAATCATTTGTGTTTTGACTGTCCATAATTTTTTTCTTAGAAAATCACCAAACCTTGTGAAACGCGAATATTAGAAGTATTTCCAAGGTGCTTAAAGCAGAGCTGAATATTTGAAAACTAGATACTGAAGCATTAAAGAAGCTGATCTAATTTTCGTATAAAAAAAAACTGTTCTCTGAATTATAAAGCAGTGAATGCGAGGAGGCGTGTAGGCCAGATATTTTAAGGAAGCTATCAGACTCTTCAGTGCCTCGATTTATTACTTTGTTCTCGAATTTATTAATGTTGTCTCTCCAAAACTATTTTATAGGGTGGTGAATTCAACTACACATTCAACAGTTACAAAGATTACATTAAAGCACTACAACAATCACTATTTACAGGTGAGCCCATTTTTACAGAACATTCTATGGCTGAATTCTAAATAATGAGTTAGGCAAGCATGGTGAGTGGTGCTAGCGACGCAACTTTAATGTACCGTCCAGAAAAAGAACACCAATCCAGGGGTGTCCCCCAAGTGCCATCGCGCGGCGAAGGAAGAGACGCAGACGCGGCAAAGGACGAGTCGCAGCGCGTGCTGTGCGATATGAGACGTAGTATGGTACACTCTATTTAACCTGACGCCTAACCGCTACAGTATGCGCTGCGACTCGTCCTTTGCCGCGTCTGCGTCTCTTCCTTCGCCGCGCGATGGGCTTCTTGGGGGACCCCAAGCCCCGCTAAAGTCAATCCAGTATCAGCTCTAACGATTATCGACATTTTTAGGACAGAACAGAAGCAGTTAGAGTTAGAGTTAGAGGTAAAAAAACCTAAGAGAGATGCTAATCGCCCTATCGCCACACTGGTGTTTGAACCAAAAGCCCTTTTCATCAATCGACGAGTAGGAATGTACAGCGTTAGCTATATATTCTTGGTTTTTACAAAGTATACTAGACGATCAGCGCGGATTCCAACATCTAAATTAAGATGAGTCAGCTGCCTATATTTGACATGGCAAACATTACTCGAATTCGCTTCTACCATGACTGACTTACCGGTAGACTATTGATACCAATCTACCACTAAATAAATCTGATTTACCATTCAGTATACAAGATATGACTGCGGCGGTCGGCAATGGCTCGTAAAGGGATTTTTTTCGCAGCAATTCCACTTCTTTCATATTTCTATTTATTTTGACAATCACCATTGCTGGAATAATCACGATACCGAACGATTCATTAAGTTACTTGCAGATTTTGCAGTCCATCGAATTTGGCCACCGTGATTCCCTCTTTCTTCTTTATATCTCTACTCTCTTTAGCATTCCGTATAGACAAAATTGATAAGTAAGCATAGAAAATTAAAGAATTTTGCGCCGAAAGACTCTGCACTCTTTTCTAACATGAATATGTCAGTTGTGATCACTGGAAATAGCACACAAAGTTTCACGCATGAAGATTCAGTTGAAGAGAAACAAACGTACAAAAACTACACGTTATGGACCATCGAAGGACCAGGAGGCAGAGCCAGGCGAGGCATGGAAAGAAGACGGCGTTTGGCCGGCTACGTACCAGGCGACGCAATGAGAGAATCGGGTTAAGCGCGCGATTTCGGAGAGTGGAGACAAATCGATCGATGGAATAGGATGGAGTAGAAGTGTAAGATGTGAATGCAACGCAGAAGGCCAGAAAGAGCTTCTAGTGAATGCACTCCAAGAACCAAGTTTGAGCATCCCCGTCGCCAGCATTCGTGAAAGACGTCCGTGGGCAATTCGAACGCGTAGCAGCCTTTTCGAGTTTTCGAATTTCTAATCAAAACGAAAGCAATACTTCAGTTCTTTTCACTATTATCGTGGATAATGAGTCTCAAGCCAGTGATTTATGGCTGAAATAGAATCATGATTTTTCGCGCGATTCCTTTAATATGTTTTTTATAGAAAACCGCGAAAAATACTTTTGAAGTTCCTACAGCAATTGAATGATGTTTTTTTTTGCATAAGACATCATTTTAATCGAACTTCTATTAAGGTACAGTCCTCGATAAATGCCCGAATAAGCAAGTATTACTGGAAAGGAATTCATTTAAGGATGCGTGTTTACAGCGTCGAATCCAACGAAGTGAGCGACGCGCGCCTGTAAATTGTTTCCGCTCTCACCGCGGTGAAAAAAATAAGCCAAAAGGCTGCTGCGTCATGGAGTCAATCCATGCATCCTCCTTCAAAACGTTTACTATAATGAAAGAGCTAATGTTGCCAGTCAATGGCCTTTCGAGCAAAATAAAGGCGGCGAGAGCCCTAAGAGGGAGAAAGAAGTGAAGGGACGTCATCGAAGAGACATCAGTGAAAGTCAGTATAGCAAAGATGATCTGTACTATCGACGCTGACAAAGCCAGCGGACCTCTGCGATAGCGAGGACTAGCGCAGGGAGGAAGAGAAGTTGGTTGCACACTTTTTCTTTATCAAATGATGCTAACTAAAGCATAGTAAGAATGAAGGATGATAATATGAAAATAATTACTATACTTTCCATGTTTCCTGGTCTGCAGCTACATGGTTACATCAACGACCGCTGCACGATTAAATCAGGCGGTGTCAGCGATATTCAAATTTTTGTTACCTGGCTATTCTACATATCCATATGCCCTGTGTCCGCATCTACTACATGCTAGATCAGATCATGTCAATACGCGTACATCGAATTTCAATTTTTTTATACCTGCTTAAATGTTCGTTCGACTGGTCAATATGCTTGTTTCAAAGCTGACCAACGCGAAAATAGTAAAACTGACACATGTTGCTTCCTTACACATGTCAACGCTTATTAAATTACAACTCTACATATTGCGCACAGCAATCCTAAAAAGCTCTAGTTCGATATGCTGCTGTTTCTAAGTTTCAGAACCAATATCGCAGTTTCCTCGGAATGTCATTTCACATATTTACTGCCGTCGAGTCCGCAATATCGAGATACATGTGGTGTAATTGATCGATCGAGAAAAGCGGTGACAAATACAAGTGTAGATGCAGGAAATGCCTTCGTCTGTACAGTGTTGAGCTACCCATCCAAGAATTGATTTTGTATTCAAAGAACGAAAGAATAATCCTTCTATTTTATGAAGCGCTAACTTTGTGTGGTGGTTTGTATGTCTGTATGTGTGTGTGTATGTATGTATGTATGTATGTATGTATGTATGTATGTATGTATGTATGTATGTGTGTCCGTCCGCAAAATGAAGTGAGTGAGTGATAAGGCAGCTAACGGAATAAACAAGCCGCCAACAAATCTGGGTAGCTCGCAGAGATTTGCGCTATCAAAATATCGATCTGCTATCAATATTTTTACAAGCATGTACCTCGCTACATAAACACGCACTTAGCACACTTTCGGTCATTCCACAAGGTGATGCCGTGGTAGCCGGCGAGCAGAGGGGAACAACGAGGGGAGGGTAGTAAGGAGAGGAGGAGAAGGGAAAGCTTACGCAAGGTAGGGAGGTTCCGGCGCTTGCGGGGGACTCAATCTGGTTTAAAGGATAAAGCATTTTGCCGTTGATCAATCCCTTTTTGGGATGCGGCACGCATTCTACTTCCATTTGTACATTCGCAGTGGCGTTTGAATGTGGCCTATACAATGACTTGCGGGGGCCAGCCGATGTACAAGTCAGTGTTTTTTATCCTCCCAGACAAGTCTGGTACCAATTAACAGAGCCCGGAAGGATGGAAGTTAGCCGGGCACTTCAGCTAGGTTTTCCCGGACTTGATCGCGTGTAAAAGCCTGGCTACTTTGCCACTACAACCACTTCGTCCAAAAGGGTGTTAAGACGAATAATTTGCGATTGTCACAATATCACTCACAATTAGCCACTGTAGCGGAGAAAAATCTCTCGCGAAGTACTGTCATGTTTTTCCCCGGGACGACGTAGATATCATTCGGTATATGTTCTGTCTCCACTCTTTTTGACACGATAGCTAGCGTCCAAGACCCTCCGTATCAAAAGCAGTCTAAACCTATCCTCTACATTGCTTCGAGGAGGGATTTCATATTAAAGAAATGGTGCTAAGCGTAGTATATCTCACAGTAGAAACGTCTCTAGACTTCATTGACTAGATATTCGCATTCCAAAGAGGATAGCGCGATAGCATCAAGTAGCGATTCATAATTGTACAAATTCTAAAAATTGTGGTAGAACAACATTGCAGATGCCAGCCTTTGCTATTTTGCCAATGTACGGCCGAACTTTTTTCGCCGTAAACAACAAGCGAGTTTTTTGCAGTTTCTTCACGCAACTATGCTCAGATCTATTCGGTAGGGAGACAACGTACTCAGCTGCAATAAATCGAGAGGCCGTGCTGAAAACGAATGTTCATTATGGTGGCCGATATAACTACAAGGTGACATAAAATTGCTAGAAAAAATTATCTTCGAAAGATAAGAAGCAAAAAAGGTTTTTAGGCACGCCTGTAGTGGAGCATGCTCTCTGATCGTGCATGCTCTGCACGAAACATGTGACTTCTAATAATGTGTACCGGTGAGTAAAGTTAGCGAAATGGACCTGGAGTTACTAATTCGCAAGGCATTATTTTTTGGCCTTAAATTGAACTGCTAGCAATCTGCGAGAACAGATTAGATTGTGAAATTAAGGAATGCAGTTCTACAACACTTAGCACCTTCGATCCGCACACCTGGCAAGGAAGGTTTTTGATTTCCTTGACTCTCTTCGTTGAAGTTGCCATATGAAAATATCTTGTACATAGGTCAAAGCTCATAAAGATTGCCTTTATTGGCGACATCAGATCCCAAGATTAACGCGGGAATCGATCCGAGAGAATTTATTCTGAGTGGAATTTAATTTCACTATAAAAGCTGAGATTCGAGCTTTTCATGACGAATCTCAAACGAATAATAATAACTACAGAAATCAAGTTTTATCTCTCATTTCAGAACCAGCACACTGTGCATATGTATACGCCCGAACGAGCGTTCATAGATCCTCTCAAAACCCGAAAATGGTGGAACAACTATGGAAGAATGCTTCCCTCATTACTATTCTACACACTATACTACTTGCCTACTACTACTACTACCGTGAAAATTGACACGACTTCTCCATCTACTACTGTCGAAGTATCCAAGAAATACAGTCATCCAGACAACAACGACATGATTTATAAGGAAAAAATTAAGTGGAAAGGACCCCGCTGGTAAGGCTATATTTGTTCAGCTATCTCTGCTTTTTAAGTAATTGACAACAAAAAAAAAAGAATCTATTTCAGCTAAAAAGTGTTTGCATAACCAAATATAATTTCCAAGACCACATCCAATCAGTGCTCATTCTCTTAAACATCAACGGATAAGTTTCCAGTCACGTCTCTACGTAGAATGAATGTAAGCAGATTTCAGTAATGTTTGTGCTGAGATGAATGTCAGTATTACACAAAACTTGCAGATCTCAATGAATCATGTGATCTCATATTAAACACTGTGCGACAGCGCGGCACATATCCGCACTCTCACACGGAAGAGACTTGTTTTTCCTAAATTGTGCCTCCATTTTCATGATTCAAGACTGGCCTTCCTACTGTTGGATACAAAAAATAGTTCTCTCGTTACCACTAATGAAATTATTGGTAATGTAGTAACTGTTAATGCAAATTTCTTAAAATAAGGTGAGTAAGTTGTCGCACAAGGCGTTCCGTCAACGTGTATTTATTACTACCACGTTGACGATTCCAATGACGTTCCACCCCAACATATCTAAAGAGCCTTGATTTTCAGACTTACCAATGGTATCTGGTCCGGCAGAGCTCAGCCAGAGCGACAACTAGCTCCAACCTGGTTTCTCCCTCAGGAAAATCGATCGATGATGTACCCTCTACTCAGTTACCAACTCTTCTGAGCATTTCGACAATTCTTATCATTGCTTTTAACACATTCACGCCTCACTCGGCGCCATATGGCTCCAACTCGTATAATCGCTGCCAGCGCTAGAGATGGACGATTCTGGGCCAACGCTTCGAATTGTGTGTAAAATGCTCAATTCCTTCACGGAAAGTGAATAAATGCTCTCTTTTCGTAACCACTATTTGTCGTTCTGATCGAAATCCTACTGTTATATGTTAGATAATCTTTACGCATTGGACATTGCAGAAATTATTTTGTGACATTCATGTTTTTGTTCATTTACAAAACAAAATCTGCGGTTATGTGGTGAGGCGGCGGCGCCCACAAAATCGCGTCCGTCCCACGCGACCGAAAAGTGGAAAAGGGGCGTCGTCGTGAATGTGTTAAATTTGGTTTTTCCGCCAGAACTCAGTGGTTGAGCGCTACCTCATTAAATCTAGACCTAAGTATTTTAACTGCCGATGCATTGAAAAAGTAGTAGAATTTTAAGAGTTAGTCGAGACAAATTTTTGTAATTCCTGCCTGATTGATTATACAGGGTGGCCAGAAATTACGGTAACAAGAGCGTACCGCATACAATTCTAAATTAAACGGAAGGGTTTTGAGTGTAGCTTTTGCGCATTTGATTCTATTAATACGATGTTCATTCTTTAATTTTACCACTCAAAATTTATCTAGTTTGGATTGTTCAAGCCTTTAGCTCTTCATGAAATAACGACTCGCTTGCTTCGTCAACATGTCTGGTGGTGTTACGTTGCAAAGCGAATCAGGATCTTCAGTAAACCTGCAACAACCACCATTGCGAAGAACAATCGACTAGGTGCTAGAACGATTGGATTGCACGTGGAAGAGAAGCTTCTGTTGTTACTAAGAACAATATTGAAAAAGTAGGCGCGAAGCAGCGATGGACTCTAGCACATTCAACAGTCGTTTGTCTCCCGTGTTAGCGATCAGGTGCACTTCTTTGCAAGTAATCGTCAGAAGACATCCGTGGCTAAGGCACGTAAGCGTGGAAAAGCTCAGCTCTCCAATGGGGCGAGTAAACTGAAAAGGAAATGGAGCTGGACGGAGGCGTTGTCTCAATTCAGTATTGCCAACCTTTTTCACTGATGAGGAAGTACTCACAGTCGAGTTAGTCTTGAATAGATAGAGCGAAAAAACTGTATTCCAAACAAGCCAAAGCTCAATATCTCAGACATAACTGGGTCCGGAAACAGTGAAGGTTTTGCGGTGATGAAACCGAAAATCATGTCACTTTTGACTTTTGTTTCACAAAACATAAAATAGAAGAGAAAGGATTATCTCGAACTTTTTCTCACTCAAATAATTCTTTGAACCAAGGGAAGAAATAACAACCTCATTGAACCTTTCTGTAGAACCGGCACACGAAGTTATTGCCAGCTGAACTGCCCAGAGATTATTGCGTTTGGAAAGTGGCCACCTAGAGTTCCCAACTCAAATCTACTGGTTTACGCTGTACGAAGAGTGGGAAGACGAGCACCTGCTGCTGACATCATAGGAGACGTTAATGGATTGAAGAAACTCTATAGAGACTTTATTATGCCTGAAAGCAACACTCAGCGGTCAGAACATCCCTAGAAGACTTCGCTCCTTTTTCAAGCCGGATAGGGGCTACGGAAGGACCATGTGGTTTTTCGTTTATTACCCTTCAATGAATATGCCTTTTTCTAGTTGAGATTTTCCAACCCGAACATGTTACCGTAATTTTGGGGACCTGTACTACAATACAGTGCGTTTCAAAAGTATGTGCACACCCTCAAAATTCACGTTTGAAAGGGAACCATGAGGTTTCGTGCTATGAAATCCTTCTCAATCGATTTCTCGTAGTCGATAACCTATCAATGGAAGCAAAGCAGATAATATCGCCTTCACTTTCGAAAAAAATTTTGGATGAAATTTTTTCTTTGTTTCAAAAGTATGTGCACACTTAACAAAAGACAAAAACATAGCTGAGATTAGAAATCAGTGGGGCCTCCAGAGTTTCTAATTAGCTCAAACATCCTGTCCGGCATAATCTGAACCACGTTTGGCATAGCTGTTTCGTCGCTGTCGGCCCAAATAGCCTCTACCGCCGCCTTCAGTTCATCCGCGGTATTATACTGCCGGTTGCTAAAGTTAACGCCTTGATCAAGGGCTCCCTATAGGGTTGCAGTAAGGAGGACACACAAGCCAATCTATCGCTTCAGCACCATTTGGTTAAGGCCATTCTTTGGTAGATTGCGAAGCATCGAAAGACACGTGGTCCTGTTGCTAAAAATGCAATTTTCGCTCCGCTTCGCTAAGAAAGGTCAACAGGCGACATTGGAGCACTGCTTGGTATTCTTTACAGTTCATACGCAATAATGGAATGGCAACTTCTGAATTTCCTCTGATTGCGAAACCGCCGCAGACCCATCAACGGGCCTCTTCCGAAATTCCTTCTCGAGAGCACGAGCGACTCACGGCCAAGCCTCTCCAGTAGTAGCAAAATCCACCCGGCCCGTCAAGATCGAACTCTTTCCATGAGTTAAGATTACCTGAGGAGAGAAAGTCCATAAAAAGTTGCTTGTTTTGAAAATAGGAAATTCTCGAAAAACCGTGTCTTCGCCCGGTGTCCTATCCTATGTTGCCATGTCTGTACGAGCAGACTCCAATGTGGCTAACTTGTGCTGGGCCTTGAAGTGAGTAGCCTTTCTCAGCGTCTGTCGAGTGGTGTATTCATTTGAGCGGATGAGGGGCTTAGTGGTCATTTTCGAGGCTGGAATAAAAATCTGAGCTCGGACTGTCAATGAAGAATCCGACAGGATGTGGGCTACTCTTTTGTTGTTCTGAGCAGTCAAAGGATCGTGGATGGAGCGGAGTGTGTGCTGAGTATAATTATCAGGGTGCCAGATAAATCTTCGAATGCATTAAGGAGAACGACCAAGTTATCGTGCGATTTCTAGATTGGAACGTTCATTATCATGCAGAACCTTGATCTGAGCTTGCTCATCTTCAGGAAGAAGTATGGCGCGAATTGACATGATGACGAAATGAAAACAGCAAAGTCGGATTGAAATCGGTGGAAAATTCGGCGCCAAAATCTGATCTTCTTCAAGTGTGCACATACTTTTGAAACAAAGAAAAAAATTTCATCCAAAATTTTTTCCGAAAGTGAGGCGATATTATCTGCTTTGCTTCCATTGATAGGTTATCGACTACGAGAAATCGATTGAGAAGGATTTCATAGCACGAAACCTCATGGTTCCCTTTCAAACGTGAATTTTGAGGGTGTGCACATACTTTTGAAACGCACTGTATTAGGGGGAGAAAATTTTCAAAGTAGGGTGGCCATTTTCGTGAACTAAAGACCTTATCACATAGGTTTAAAATTTGATATTATGCTGAATTGCTAAAAAATATTAGGAAACGAATTGCCAATAGAGCACAGGAAGAGCTCAGAAAGGATACATAACCCGTTATAAAGCAGTGGAGTTCAGAGGAAAATTTCGTCCAAAGCACTGGTCACATTGTTGAAAACATTGTTGAAAAACGGCAAAGATGTTTTTCAACATAGTGATATGCGCAAAGATCGTAGTAGAGTCGTATACAAGTAAGGAGTAATCATTGGGGGTGCAATGGTTTCTTAGAAGAAACAGAATTAGAGGTAGCTGTCGTGTAAACTGTTTTCTGAGGGCTAGACCTCTCATTTCGCAAGCTCGAAATTCAACCTTTTCCATGTTCATGGAGAGTGGAGCAATTTTGTGAGCGGATAGATCTTTCGAAAGGTATAGGAAATTGAGTAAAAACGTGTTGGTTCAATAAAAAAAGTTTAAAAAAAAAGAAAAAAGCAACATTACTCAAGGGACAGTCCAATAGTCATTTCCAAAGATATAGGACATGAGTAAAAGCGTGTTCAATGGGTCGTGTTCATTGCGCGTCAATAAAAAAAAGAAAAAAGCAACATTACTCAAGGGACAATCCAATAGATCATTTCGAGTGGATGGGCTCATCGACATCAACACGTTGACGACATCGCGCGTTTTGGCTTTTTTGGCCGCCTGAGGAGTGGCGCGATTTTGCAAGCGCCATCACCTCACATCACAATAAGCGGTTTGAGCTCTAAATGTGCAAAGTTCGGATGCGACAGATATTTTAAGCAATTTTTCAATGTCTCAAAATTATTGGTAGTTACAGTTATAAAAGTTTGGCTAGAAATGACAGCTATGGCAGTGCAGAGACAAATATAGCTCGATTTCGATGCAGTGATTCCAAAACTATTCTGAGCGAGGTGGTGTCAGTAGAAACGCATATTCTGAGAATCGCATAGATTGTGTTCACATTTTTTGTTCTTTTTTTATACCTTAACACCTTGACACGTTGACGACAGCGCACCTTTTGGCTTTTTCACCTCGTGGGACATGAGCTGTACGGCGGCCATGATTTATGTGATGAGTAGCGCGTCCTGAACCCAACTCCGAATGCAACGAAACAAGAGTGCTATAGGAGCTGTTAGGGGGATCAGAAAGCCCGGTACGGGCGAAAGTTGTGGAAAGCTGCAACGAGATGAAGGCATTCGTAGACCATTCAGATCAAATGGCATCGTACACGCCATTTGTGGGAAAACATTAGAGTGGTGCAAACGGATTTCCTTTCATTTGATTACATAAGCAGCAGTGATTAATGCATGGGAAGTATTACGAAGAAGCGATCAGGAATATTTCGGCTGTGACTTCAAATTAGAGATGGTCAACTCAATGCTGAAGGTTGATCGTGACAACATTTCAACTCGGTAGTCCCGGTAGCGACATGAATCTCAGCAAGTACCTAAAGGTTCGAAGGGGTTAACATAAGAAGGTTCTAGATGTTGCGCAACATTTTCTAAATAACATGGGCGCGCAACGGCCGCAGAAATCAAGAAGAGTCACTGAGCGTCGCAGTAGATGTCGAAAATTTCTTCGTATTGAATGTTTCAATAAGAAACACAAATCTTGTTCCGTAGTAAATTATTTACACTTCGTATTTTGTGAACAATTGTTTTGTATTTCCGTTTTACTGTATTCGCTTGCTTATTCAAAAGTATCAAGAGTAAGAGTCGAAGTTTGAAGATAACTGAGAAGTACATAAGGTTCAGAAAACCTTTGCTAAACTAAAGCATATCTGAACCATTTCATGGACCACGGCGTTTATAGCCTTGGTAATGTATGATCTATAGAATGAGTACAAAGGGCTCAGGAAGAAGTCGCGCAAGCGGTAGAAAAAGGAATGACTTGAGGCGGGACGCATTACCGCGCCACGGTGTCCCCAACGTGTCAATGAAAAGTATACGAGGGATTAACTGAATATTCATCGTGAAAACTGGAAGGAACCTTGTCAAACTATTAGGTTGTTCGGAAACTTAATGCGTATCTTGAGATGTCATGTATACTTGGAATATTTTTATACTTAATTTTTTTCAGACCTGCCCGTCGTGTCATTGCCGCAAGGTATTCTATCTTATTTTCCGACCGGCAAATTTGAATTTTAGTTTGATTTGTTACCTTGGAGTTTTTGAATGATTGAACTGAAGGTGTCACGACAGTGGTTTGACCAAGTTTTCTTCAATGTGCTGAAACTCTGAAGTACTGCTCCATAGACCTGTCGAACTGAAGGATGGGAACCGGGGAGCCTCAACTAGAAGCGCAGAGGTGGCCTTGGCTTCCACCAGGGTCAGTCCTATCGTTGTTACTTTTCAAAAAATTTTTACGACCCCCTCCCCACGGTGCGATTTGGTACGACCCCTTCTCGACCCTCGACCACCATATTCCTCGCTATAGTATTTAATTCTGGTATCACTCAACCCACCAAACTCCCGCCCACTTTTTCCTCAATAATCGAAGTCGCAGCGAGGGGGGATAAATTACCAAAATTTCTGGAATTTCAACCAAGTTGCCGACCTACTTCTACTATAATCTCACGGCTTCATTTTTCTTAAAGGATGGGGGAGCGGGGGGGGTGGAGAGGGAGGGGTATATACGCCGCTGAAACGGCAAATTTTTATCTTGCGCGCCCTCCACTCGCACAGCCTACTACCCACGAAATCTTAGTTTCTCCTCAATCCCACACGTGATTTCGAGCAACTAAAGTGGGTACGACCCCCCCTCCTACAAACTCAACCAGGTACGACCCCCCCGTTGTTACTCGTAACAACGTAGGGTTGACCCTGCCTCCCAACATAGGCGTCCTGACGATGCCATAGTGAATTGCAAGGGCAGTCATGAGCACGCTTGTGGATGCTATACGGCCTTCTGAAAAGTAACGCTATACGACTAAGGACTAACGTGCCCTGCTAACAGCGGCATGGAGGATTTAGCATAAGTTTTCTGAAAATATATTTGCTGCGCCGAAGTAACCTGGAGAGCTTGCAAAAAAGATAAACAGGTGCGTTACGTTACCGCCATGGGGGAGCTCAGCAGCATGAACCATTTTTCTAGGCGTGATCTTTCACCCAATTCCTATCGAACTATCAGCTTTTGGTATGGTACTGTACTCCACGTGTCGAACGCACGAACGTGAACAGGATTCACTTCAAACCTTCCCATGAACGTGGATCCGTACCTACCATGCATTTCGTCGCAAAACCACTTCCGGTCCCGCCCACTGGTCCATGGTCCGTGGAAGATTCCTTTAACGCTTAGACGAAGCCTCTGCTCAATGGCTAGACCGCGATGAACCTTCGAAAACTTTCCCAAGCCGAATTGTAAAAAATCATAGTGCGCTATGCCATATTCGCGACGTTCGACAAAATTGCCTGATGCAGAACCTAGGCTCTTGGATCCGGGAATTTAGCACCAATACAAGTGCCGCTCTAGCATAATGATGAGCGTGACTCCGCGAAGCACATGTTCGTCACGGGAGAGGGGGGGAACGCTAAACAACTCTTTCGCCAGAAGTGGACTCTCAGCACACGGCTCCAATGGAACGACCTCGCAAGGATCAAAACAAAACTGCCCAGTACGAGCGTTCCTCCGCATCATCGTTCACCACGGACCTCCAAAATCACAGTACGCCTTCCAACCACTCTAGACTACATCTTGAGTAAGGAAATGCTTGCAAAATTCAAGTTAATGTAAAATTTTTAACGACATTGTTTATCTCAGGAGCGCCTGTATTTTTGGTGTGGCGGGCGTGAATATATTCCTCTTTGTAAACAGAGTCGACAACTCAAGAAGATTACTTTCGAACAACCTAATAGAAATGTATGGTGGCTAATGTGGTTTGATGTCATTGTATGTATGGCCTATAGAAGAAAACTCAAAAAATTAGGAAGTCCAGAATGCCGGCAAATATGAATGTAATGGGTGTGGCGTACATAGTTGCCACTGTCAACGAGGCCCACAAATGGCGGCACACATAGTTGTCGCGCTGTCGTCGATACGCACTCAAAATGGAGAAGCGGTGGCCCACCAGAAGAATCAATACACATGAGTCAGCGCTCTCTCAACTTCCACCTAATTAGTTTAGGAGTAAGACCGCATTTCCCCGGCAACCCAGGAAAGGCGACAATGTTGAAAACCCTCCCAGGGAAAAGTGGCAATCGTGTACTGACACGACCATTTTCTTCAAGGACATCGCGTACCCTTCCGTCGGCCATGCCTGCATCCTTGTTCAAACGTTTAGCACTGGGAACCACTTCACAAGGTTGTGATGTCAAACAGGCACGATCACGCTTACAAGTCGCTGATAAGCTATCGTAGGATTCCAAGGGTTAAAAAGTGCATGTAAATACCATAAAATGCATGTAAATTTCTTCACAATTAAGATTTCTTTTTTTCCTAGCTCATAAAGTGTTTCTGATTACGAACGGA
Source organism: Ostertagia ostertagi (assembly GCA_036418205.1). Taxonomy (NCBI): domain Eukaryota; kingdom Metazoa; phylum Nematoda; class Chromadorea; order Rhabditida; family Trichostrongylidae; genus Ostertagia; species Ostertagia ostertagi. Next base: position 20,772 of record MU891953.1, read on the forward strand.
AAGATAATGAAAACACATGGGAGATGTTATCGGTAACTGCAAAAAGAATGGGACAGAACGTCGCCAATGTATCCTTCTCTTGGCGACATTTTTCACCACACTTTGAGTGATTTCTTCCAAGAATATGCGCCTTCGGTTTGTGATTCTCAATTTACTGCAGGTGACTTTCCATTACTTCTACTGAGAAAAACGTTCGAGACGTAACGTAAGCGGATAAAATCTACTTCCACCGAATTGTACCAAAAAACATTTCTAGATTCGATTTCTTTCAATTCCGAATGTTTTCTGCTATTTCACTTCAATCGATATCTATTAATCCATCGAAAACTGCACTTTTTCTTTTTTCTACATTCGTTATGATTTAGAATGAATTTAACTCATTGGTCGAGGAATTCCTCGACCATCGCTCTCTGCTGTGCGAGAGTAGTGCCGAGAGTGAATGTACGCGCGGAGAGCACAGACGGCTCGCGGGTGGCGAGAGTGAATATCCGCGCGCGAGAACGTAAAGGATCAGGCGAAAATCCTCGACGTGCCGTTGAGGAATCCTCAAGCAATATTCACCCTGCGTCGAACCCTGTGACGCGGTTGCGCGTCCCACTGGCTTTCTGGAGCTTTTACGACTTATTCCCAAATAGTATTTGTAATATATCTACTCATGAATCGCTCCAACAAACATAAGTGTAACAACATAAGTGACTTAACATAAGTGTTAACGATAGTTCAGTTTAGCAGAGGTTCTCTGAACTAATGGAACTGGCAGCTCAATCCATTCCTTGTCATCTTCTTCGCTATTCTATGCTTCGCTACTCTATTCGCATGACTATTCTAAAAAAAAAGTAGCAGAAGTAAATATAAAACTTTACGGGTAGAAGAATTGATCATTCTCTTCTCGTATTGTCAAAAATATATATATAAACTTTTGACGTCCATCACAGAGAAAAACAGTACTTACATAGTACATACACATACATACATACTTCCATGTAGATGATGAGCGATACCGCGACAGTTATCAGTTCGTTTTTTATATACGCTGAAGCTTATATAACTAAATAAAAAAGATAATATAAATACTTCTAGCGCATTCCCAATCTCATATCAAGACCCCAACATGAAATATTAGGTTGATCCATAAGCCTTGCAACAAACTGGCTACGCCCCAAAACCCCAAAAAAACACCGAAAAAAAAAAAAATTTGAATTTTGATATTTGTTGTTCACTCTTTATGTTCCGCACTTCATGCAGCATGATACCAAACATCAAATATCTACAACATATTGCCATACGTCACCAGATACTGTCATTACCTCCTTTGTAGAAAGTCTCATTGAGTTGTGACGAAGGAAAGATAAGATGCCGATTTTTGACTATACGAGGTTAGGCATGAGAAATTCTTCTCTAGGAACGTGACTAGCAAGGGAAGGCAGGTGGGCATCCTCTTTGGCGAGGTCGAGCTATAAGGCGGATACGCAAGAACACTCCGTGCGGGAGTCCCAAAATTTTTCTGTATTTTCTAAGCAAGAGGTGGTTCAACGTGTCATGAAAAAAGCAAACTTTGTCTTGCTTTTCATTCGTGTTGCAATGGAGCTGTCGACGGTTTACTTACGCGTTGACTGCGACATCTACATGAAGGGGTTTCCAAAGCTCAACTCCTCTCGTATTCCACCAAATCCGAGAAGGCCCTACTTGGACGAGGTTGAACTTGAGCAGTAAGAACTCCCGAAGCGTTTGAGCTAGACTGTCGCCGTTTGTAATCGTTGGCAAATATGATAATAGTCAATCGAAGAATCCATAGTAAGTCGACTTGAACATGCCGATGTCAGATCGTGTTTGGAGCTGATTCGGGCTCAAGGCATGTGGGATCCAAACTCTACATTTTCGGATCTTTACAAGTCTTTGGAGATGCCACAGTGCTATCCTTGTTGCATCGAAATTGCTCTGACAAATGATCGATAGTCCATCCAGATCCCTTTTCAACAGCGTCAGATAGAGCATCGTGATTGTCAGTCACGGGGTGGTTGGAGTGTGGATCATCTTCAAATAAAAAAATTCAACGCTGAGCAGAGTGAGGCGCCTGTGCACCGTGAATTGAGAGAGCGTGCCCTCGCCCATCTTCTGGCTAATCCTTGGTGTAGCTTGCGGAACATTCCAAGCAGTACTCGTAAAAATTAAGGGCACGAAGAGCTTTTCGCGAAATCGGTGTAATATCCATAACAAGTAGCGAGACAACGAGCTGGATGGTTGGCTGAAATTGCAAAGGTGGATGCTACGTAAGCAAACATGTTGCGGATTTTTCGGAGTTCTCACAAAAGTTTCTAGCATTAAATGTAATTTGTTGCAAGACTTAGGACCAACCTAATACTGCATTGTGCTCTCAATGAAAAAACGATTAGTTGCTCAATGCTTAATACTACTTCATGAGCATTGCAGGTATGGCTGGTCAGCTCTTGGACGCCAATCTTTCATCCAGGGCGCCTGATGTTCGCAATGAAAGAACTCAATCAAACGGTGAATTTCAATTACAAAATTTCTGAAATATCAGATCAATCAAGTGGAGACTGCGGCTAGCCGTAGAAGCATTAAGTGTTGAGTTGTCGCCAGAACAAATGGTTTGTATTGAAAGAAGACGCGAGCCAAATGCTTTGAGGCAGAGAAAACCTACTTCAGTCCCAGAGCTTTGCCTTTGACAGCGAATCGATGCTACTTGGTGCCAGGCAAAGATCCGACACTACTGAGCAGAGTCTCCCAAATAAATCTCAACCCCAAGTGGCGTGACCGCGTGGCCAGCATTTCGTAAGAGGGCTACATTTTCTGCACTAATTTGTGGGAGAATACAGGGTGGCCGAAAAGCATAGTTGTGTTCGTGTGTAAAAGCCAAGAAAGGAACTCGATCAGGAAACGACTTCACACAAAGATAGAGTTAAGCTATTTGATCACTTGTGCAGAAGGTGCTTTGAATTTGACGACTCTGCTTTGAGAGAGGCCTTCTGACGTCCAACGACAAAATCAGCAGTGCGCCGCAGGTAGCCAACGGCGATGTCGTCCCACCTCTTCTGAAGCGCTAACTTCAGAGCACCCACCGAGCTGGGGTCAGAGCCGCGTCCTATACTTTTCCCACTGTGTACATCACAGTTCTGAATACCGTGAGCAGAATGAGGATTGCTAACGATGAAAGAACACAAATTATTGATTCTTGTTGTAATGTACTTGCGCGACAGCTTCCTTATTTTTATAACTTTGTATTGAGAAAAACCGTCCGAACGACGACCTTGATCTTCAAGAAAGCTAGAAATCACTTCACTTGAATTATTTTTTACATTATTCTATGCTTTAAATATGCTTTATCTTCGATTCTTACGTGCTTTTAATCGCTCTACCGCTTTCACCATGTGATAATAATTCCACTCGAAGAATATCCATGAATTACCTTAGATATTCGTGAGAAGGCAGACATTTATGCCTTCTTTCCCTGAATCAGTAAAGTGGTCCCTTTTTTCCCACACAACCGTTACTGAGTTCACGCCATATTTTATTGCTCGCAGTTGATACGTTGGATCGGCGCTTTCCGTAAGGGCGGCCGTAGTTCCTAGCGCCGTTGCTGTTAGAGACACCATGGATTTGACTCGTCGCTCCAGATAACATGAAACGCCGATCTGAGGATGTGCACTTCATTCGTACGTAATTCACTCCACTCTCATTCAATTCACAATCGATATCTTCAATGGACCCAAGTAAGAAACGCGGATACGTAGCGGATAGACTTTTGACTGTCTGTGTGTTCTATATATATAAAATTTGTTATATTAGGTCGGTCCATAAGTCTTGCAACAAACTGGCCGAATTTTGAATTTAATATTTTCATTATCTTTTTGTTCCATTCATCCGGCATGCTACCCTCCATCAATATCTACAACCTATTGCCAACACACTAGTAGCTGCTCGATGCCTCCCTTGTAGGACTCTACTGAATTCTGATCGAAGAAAGATCAGATGTCGATTTTGACATCATCATAGTTAGGATGAGCTTTCTTCTCTAGGAGATGGTTTGGAGAGGGGAGCAGAAGGGCATTATTTGCCTCGAGGTCAGGGCTATAACGTGAATACGGAAGAACTCTCCGTCCCAGAGTCTCGAAATTTTCCTGAATTTTCTTAGCAAGAGGTTTTTCAACGGTGTCATACAAAAGCAAACTTTGCCTTGTTTTTTCTTTCGTATTAAAAGCGTTGCATTCGAGCTGTGGATAGTTGACTTTCGCGTTGACTGCGACATCTACACGGAGGGGTTTCCAGAGCTTAACTCCTCCCGTGTTCCACCAAAAATCCGAGAAGGCCCTACTTGGACGAGGTTGAACTTAAGCAATAAGATCTCCCGAAGCGTTTGAGCTGGACTACCGCCGCTTGTTCATTTGTTAGTAAACTGTACCCACTCCTCATCTTCGGCAAATGTGATGGATGGTCAATCGTAGAATCCCTAGTAAGTCGACTTGAACATAACGGTGTCAGATCGTGTTTGGAGCTGAATCGGGCTCAAGGCACGTGGGGACCAAACTCTACATTTTCGGGATCTTCACAAGTCTTTGGAGATGCCACAGTGCTGTCTCCTTGTCGCATCGGAATCGCTCTAGCAAATGATCGATACTCTATCCAGATCCCTTTTCAACGCCGTCAGATATAGCATCGTGATTGTCAGTCACAGGGTGGTTGGAGTGTGGGTTATTTTCAAATAAAAAAAGTCAACGCTGAGTGAAGCGCCGTCGCCGGTTACACTGAAAAAACTTTCCTTTGCCCATCCTCTGGTTGATTCCTGGTGTCGCGTAACACGTCGATCGCTCCAACAGAACCCTGGGCGCGCCGCGCCTGCGAAGTACTGCCGACATGACCCAGCCTGATCTTCCGTGATCGTGCGGCAACGCACGGGCTGTTCTGGGCTGTTCGCAACAGCACCATCACGGCCTGGCCCGGTGTTCCCTGTTCGACGTCACGGTTCTTCCCCCATCATCGTCGCTCGGCAGACTCGCAGGGCGTTAGCCCTTAGAACTTAATCTAATGATGTTATTCCTAATTCAATCTCTTCTGTGGTCAATCGGCGGGTCGAGGAAGGCGACCCGACGTGAGTCAGTTATGAATTACTAACATTTCATTGTTTGATATTAGTTCATTAAGAGAGAGTTTAGTTACGACATAAAACTTATCACTATTTGTGTTCGCGTAGTGTAGCAATAGGGCTTAGTCCCAAGTGGTATACATTCAATGGTCATTTACATCGTGGTCATTTTAAGATAGTTTGGTTGAAGTAGTTCATAGTTACTTAGTAGTCGGCGCGGGGCTGCTAGGCTTTGGTCGTTTGTACTTTCGTAGCTACGTGGTAACCTGGGTTTATCCCTCAAGTCCCGCAGGTCAGGTCTCCTGGTCCCACCGATACGCAACACCTGGTGTAATCTGACTAGCCGAAGACTCCAAGCGGCACTCGTGAAATTGAGAGCACGAAAGGCTTTTCGAAAGTGGTATGGTAACCATCACAAGGAGCAAGGCAACGAGCTGATTGGTTGACCGCAATTGCAAGAGCAGATGCTACATCAACAAACGTTGTGAAATTTTCTGATTTCTGATGAGATTCTCAAAAAAATTCCTAGCACTGAACGTAGTTCGTCGCAGAAATTATGGACCAATCTAATAGAATGTTCTTGAGTCTTCCGTGATGAATATTCTGGAGCCCCACATTGTTGTTATGTTATATTATGGTATTTGTGTTGTTGTGCTCGACGCCGCAGCAGACGGCATCGAGCTCAAACGAGAGCCGGCACACGCGTCGTACAGCGGAAAAATGCTGCGGTACGCTATGGGATGAAGAGTTGAGTAGCAAGCCAAATCCCTTCACGGTTACCCTCCCTTTCGAACGAGAAGAGTGTCGATTG
>MU891955.1:0-26914 GCA_036418205.1 Ostertagia ostertagi
ACTAATTTTCACAAGAATGCTGGGTTATGAACAAAACTTCTGCCCCAGGCGGGGCTCGAACCCGCGCCTCCCGTTCACAAGGACATGCTCTACAAGTTACGCTATAAAGATATTTCAAGATATTTTATAATAATCAGAAATTCGAACTATTAAAGAAGACCGGACATGGAACATATAACAGTTTCATCGAGTAACTGCGAAACCTGTGAGATACTACCCTGACTCTTGACGTATCGACCTTAACTTATTTAATTTATTATTCGTGGTAGTGCCTCTGGGTGGGGCGGCGACGCGAACGGCGCCTACGTTCCGAAGATTTCATTTGCGTCGAAAAACACTGAAAGCACACATCTCGGATGCGCTAATTAGCGCATCCAGCTGTCTACGTACAACGAATGAGGAAGTCCTTCCGGAAATGCCTATCTATCTTCTTTATAATGCTCCCACTGACATTTCATCTCTTCTCTTTTAAGATACAATATCTGGTGCGCTGCGAACATCGCAATATTTAACAGTAATTAAAAACATAAACATAAACAAAACAAGTAATTATAGAATGTTTTGCTATACCTATTGATGCTAATATTGATGAGAAATGTTTCCAAATTGTTAGTTTTCTGGTAGCAACCGTTGGATTTCATTGCTCCCTTGTCTCCGCTCGATCTACCCTCAGCCGTCCACGGAGGGTAGTCTACGTAAATTTGCTTCTCTTCAAAAAATGAATCATATTACGTGAAAGTTTGTACGTGTCTATCGGAGGCGCTATCACAAGGTAGAGGGGCATCCTCTAGGAGTTAGTACTGGAAGGTGCCGCAAAACGAAAATCGTCCATGCACCATTTAACCTCCCTTTCCCTACCTCCCCCCCCCCCTAAAGCTTAGTCCACTTTTCAAAAAAAAGCCCCTAAAGCTTAGTCCACTTTTCAAAAAAAAGAAGTTTTGCGTAGTTTCAACTTGAATTGAATTGCTGAAACAATGTCCCCGTATATTACGTTAGCACCAAAATTTACATTCAAAAATAAACGACAGTAATCAGGCAAAAATATCTCAACGATTCTCCAGGGAAGTCGCATTTGTGGCCCAACTGGAGCCGAGCACTAAACTCGTTTTGTCATTGCGCGCGAAAGCTCGAGCACACGCTAATCGGTTAGGGGGTTTTTTACAAGGAAGTCTACCACGAAAAGCTCCGCTTCATTACCCAGAAACGATTTACCTTGAAAGGAGATCCTGTCCACGCGGAAGACCGTGATCGATTTTTGTCTGTGATGTAGATTGAGTATTATTTCGAATGACGGCTTATGTTCAGTTGTTTTTGCTAGCTCACCGAGGCTAAGCGGTCAGGTATCGGTTTCTCTTCGGTTAATCGGAGGCCAGAGCGGGTTTCCGTCACTGGAGCATCCGCACTTAAACTAGACGTCAGAACTCTGGAAGATTGCGCTTGTGGAAGAAATCCTCATAGAGTATCTGATCAGAAATCATTCCAATAGTTCGACGTTGGGACATTTTCTGGAGCGACATAACGAACCAAGTGCATGCAACAAGCTCTTGCGAGCAATCTTCTGCCGGTCGGAGTTTTTTCTCCAGCAATTTATTCGAAGTCTGAATTTGATTGCTTCTGTTTATCATTTATGCAGCTGAACATGTTATTTTATTTAGTTCACCCGCCCCACCATATGTCGCTGAAGGAGGGCAGCCTTTCAGCTGTCGGGTAGGTTTCCCTGTCTGAGCCTTGGCAAAAGCGTCCCACAATACCATTTGCAATCGGTTTTTGGAAGAGCAATCACTTCCTCATCCGAAAGCAGATCTAATAGTATTACTCAAGATTAGGAGGGTATTCCTCACTAACCGCCATCATTTTTAAAAGTTTTTTTACTTGATTGAATTGTATTTCATTATCAAGACAGTTGACGTCAATCCATCACACGCAGCAGTAATCCTATTTTCAAAATGGAATCGTATCGAATTCCGGGTTCTTCCAGGGTTCTTCCATAAGAGTTGTTTCCATCTTAACTCACAGAGATGTTTTCACAGCATTTCGCTTATAGAAATGGTTTGTGAGTTATTTATGAAGTAAGTTCAGTGCATAAAAAATCAGAAAAGTTATTCAATATATATTATACTCATTCATATTTAGTGTTCAATATATGTTATAAATTATGTATCACAAACAATCTCGTTCTCTTCAAGCCACCTCACCTTGAATTCTTGGATCTGCTTTCTCCAACAATTCAAAGAAAGTGTGTACTCGAAGGATCCCAGGCTAATGATCACGTTCCAATCTGTGACATTTTCCCCCAACTCTGATTGAATTTTCCAATCGTAGTCGCGGGAACGCGGTCAGATTTTCCTTATTTTTAGCTGTAATAAGCACTGATCTCTGAGAAAGCCTTGATTAGGAGTGGAACTCTTGGGATTCCGCGAATGCGACCGAGACTAGCATTTTCCTCAGACTATCAGAGAGCACAGAACTTCCTGAATCAGATTGCCCAGGCGTTTTTCCTCAACAGAAGGAGAAATTTTGCTGGGCCCGGGTGCGGTCCGCACCTTTATGCTTGCTCCGCGTTGAATTCTGAGTCTTTTGACATATGTACATATCTGCTGTCGAAGTACGTCCCACCAAAAGGACGCAACTTTTTTTGGAACCACTAGAAAGTTGTATTCGCTTCCGAGTCGTTATAGGTATACTCGAACCTATTTATTTATGCATTTCCTCGATTTTCGTGGTTGCCCGTGTAGACCTGCTGGTCTAAGGCTGTCTTGCCTGCTTTAGGTACTTTCTGAAATAATTATACTGATGAGAATTATTTCCGAGAATTAGGCGGACAAAGATTATTCTCGCCAATTAGCAAGTGACAGCAAGCTTGCAAAAGCTCTACGTGTTGTTTCTCGGTACCCACAATAGAGCCCGTCGCGCGGCAAAAAGGCAGAGTCAGTAGAGTCGCGGCGCGTGATGTACGATGTGAACATTAAAGGCAAGATTCAGGATTATTGATGATGTAATTCCACTGGAAATGTGAAAGTATAGGTAGGAGGTGGACCAGCAGTGAAGAAAAATGAAAAAATTGTGAAGTACACAAAATATGAGCCTTTTGCTCTACGCTGCGGAGAAGTCTAAATAGCCGGCAGGGAGATGGGAGATAATCGTAAGCGGCGGAGCGCGGCTAAGAGAAGCTAGAGTAAGACAGCGCATGTCCAAGGGCGCCGCGTCAACCGAAAGTCTTGGTGATTCAGCGTTTTGTAGTGTTCTCTGGGCACTCTCGCATATGCACACTATTACAGCGTCTCTGATTTCTTTCCTTCCTTCAAAAGGCTTAGTCCTAGAAGAGCAGAAAGTATGTGCTTTTCTGTCTGAACTCTCACGCGTTGGTTGACCACTGCCCCGTAACCTTTCGAAGTAAGGAATTGAAGCGACCTCTGCACTTGCGTACCCAGCGCTTCGCCACAGTAAAGGCTCACTGAGTGGGTTTGAGTCCGAACTTTGCCTTTAAGTGGTACATTCGATTGACCTTGCCGCGAAATCACTAGAGTACACGCTGCGACTCGTCCGCTCTCTCTGTCTTGTTGCCGCGCGACGGGCCTCCTTTTGCGTACCCCTATCCCTTCCTCTCCACCTCCCTCTTCCTCTTTATCCCATTATTCAACACCTAACTCGACGCTGTCCATTATCTTTAGGAGAGCCTTCCGCAGTGAGAATCGTTTCCTTTCAAAACATGCAGTTTCGCTCATGGGCGTCGTGAGCTAATTGAAACCTTTTTTGCCCTTCCCCTGTAGAAAAAAGAGTAGAATGAATTCATTGGGGGGAGGGGGAGGGGGAAAGACACATATTGGACCTCTAGCCGGAGCCTAGCCAAAATGCATCCGTATACTAAACAATGTCACGGAGGTGCCGGTAAATGTTGCAGTGTTCTCAGTGATATAGACAGGCCACACACCGATAAACCAATTCACTGATCCCAAAGGGACTCCTTTGCCCGAGTCTTACTGGTTCCATAAATCGCGCATTTGACAGCGACTTCTATTGCCTCTGCCTCACTACCATCGCGACTTCAGATGAAGAATCGAAGCATCATCACAGTGGCGTGATTTTTTCACTTAGCGGAAGGGGGATTCGTAAAAATAATTGCCTGCAATTGCTGTATTCCCAAAGTTTCCCATGTCCTTCTCCATGAAACTGCATAGAACCATCTTCTTTCTTGCAGAACATACGTCAGACGATTCGTTTCACGCTCATTGATTCTCAGTGGAACTTGCCGAAGGTTTCAAGGAATGAGACTTCTTTATATGCTGCGATGAATAAGATGTAAGCACTAAGAATGTCCTCTCCCATTCCAACACCTAATTTGCGTTCCCAGCGCCTGCCCTGCTTACTTCATGTGGCGTGAAGGCATTCACGCAGAAAGAACGCTTGTCTTCTCAAAACCCAAGAATCGCCACTGATCATAGTTCCGCCTTTATGACTAACTGGTATAAGCCACCTTTTTTTGATAGCTAATTTAACAGGGCGTTACCAGAGACTCGTTTGTGTCATCTAAGGCGCTCAATATGCTTTTGGCTCGATGCTTCTAAACGCACGGGTGGCGGTTTGATCTTACTTAGAGCAAAGCTTTCATTCAATGAGGTAGCATGATCCTTAATTGTCCAATAAACGGACAACAAAAGGGCACAGTTTGGCTGATTCTTGTATCTATTTTTCTTTGTATTTTCAGCTTGGTAGCATTCCTCTGTGTGGAGAGAATCCCCTCCGAGACGTGCTCCTCACCAATTCTCTCGGCAAAGAACTTGTGTCAAATTTGTATTCACCGAGTGGCTAAGAACTGCGAGCCAGTCCGGCACCAGGAAGGGCGAATCAAGGGCTCGCTCAGAAAATTCCATATTCAAGTCTTCGTCAACTTATTTGAGAACATAGGAGCACGGCATAATTCTCATGGCTCTTTTCCAAGGGCGCTACGAAAGGGATAACTTGGGACACGGAAAAGGTTTCGGCGGAACATCGCTATGGCTTCACATATTTCTAACCATATCTCCTTACTGTAATTTTCTCCTTACTGCAAATAATGTTTATTTTGGAGACCGAACAAAAGAGACCTTCACGTAAATTTTGATAGGTGATATCAAATTATCTCTCGTTGCTCCTACGAATTATCGCATTTTTGAAATAGGCAGATGGATTCTCACAATGAACAATATGTATTGTCAACCCATCGCACGCCCTGCCTAGCCATTTATTCCCAGTTTCGACCAATTCATTGGTTTGAGAAAATGTTCTATTTGACGTATTTTTCTTTACTCAGACCCTCCTTTCTCACGATACAAAAGGGGACTGTTTTACCCAAAAATGCATGTTGAGGAGTGAAATAAACCACTACTGAAACAATAGCGAACAGAAATACACAAAAAAACGCTCGAACAAAGGAGCTCCTTCTAGTTTTGACGTTAGTAGTGCTACGGAAAAGAGACACTGAGCGCTGACAGGCAGAGAAATGGGAGAGGAGAGAGGTATAGCGTTTCGTTAATAGCAAAGACACCCCACGCAGCGCCGGCGCGCTGGGAGCAACACAAGGACGCGGGAAGCGGGATGAAGTATCGTAGCCTTTTTACATCATTCCGAGTCCGTAGAGCTTACATATTTTTCTAGTTTTTGTGATGCTTATCAACTTGGCCGACGTGACTACCATTCGATAGCCACGAAAATTTTGTTCAACCAAGAATGGGAAACATTGGCAATGGTTTGTTCGCCATGGAAACCAAAAGGAAGTTTGATTTATTTGACCGTCAATCTTTTGTACATCCCATATTAGTTCGGGCCAGCGAGTCATTTTTCGTTCACTGGAGATAGAGAGCCGTAATGGAGTGATTCATCGCCATGTTCCGGAGTCATGAAACCGCGTTCAAAGTCGCATTTTCCATCTAGTGTCAAGCTTGTATAGATGAGGATAAAGCATGTCGCGTGGGATCACATCCCTTTTGGCGAATGCGGGCACGCATTTTCTATGTAAATTTGTTACATTTCGTAGTGGCGCGTGTGTTTTGCGATGTGGCCTGACAATGACCTTGCGAGTCATCATGTTATCGATAGGTCCTGTTTCTTTTTTATCCTCCCAAGCACTAGTCTTCTGGTACCAATAAACCGACCTTAGAGACGCTACACGCGTGTTTGGTACGCCGTGCCGGGCGTATTCAGCCCCAGTTGTATTCAGACCGCTCGCGTGTTGCGTAAACGTGCCACTGCCACTACACCACTTCCGCCCATCTGTCTGGGCTTGTATGCAGTGATACTTCTTTTCTTACTCGTCTGTTGAAACGCCTTCATACAACCCTAACTAGTACAGCATTGATTCACTAATCAGGTCCACTATAGCGGCGCGAGTAGACTGTTCTTGGAATGTTTCTCGACTACACTTGACATTTCGATGAGTGCAGCACTCTACACGAGGAAGAGGAGGAGGGAAAGAGTCATTTCGCCCATGACGCACATCACCAAACTTCTTGTCGCCGAGGATGCCGCCCTTGATGACAGTTCCGGAGCATCACAGTCCTTAGGTGTCCCTCAAAGCGAAGGCGGTCTGTGTCTCTCGGTATCCCTACCGTCTGGCAAGAATATTTGTGCCAGCTGTTTGATCGCCGTTCTAATCACAAGCTAAGAAAGGCTTCCATAGTTGCTTCAGCCTGAAGTTGCTACATAATTTCACGGAACGATTCACTGGTGGATAGTTTCCTAGACACTGTAGCTTAGACAGTACGAGAACCCTTACGGCCAGCGTTCCAGAAAACGTCGTAATCGATCCACTGAGGTCCTCCGAGGACCGTATTTGAGCTTGAACCGCCTACACTATGTTCCCGTGTCGGGCACTTGAGCGTCTCTAGTGTGAAAGAACGGCATGACTACCTGACTAGATTCTTATAGGAATTGTGGCTATTCTCAATGTTCAACGATGGAGTCATTTGACTTGGATATAGCAAAAGTGTAGTTAGTCATGCTCAAACTTGGGAAATCGTGACTTTTTGCTTCCCCCACCTTTACATATGATGTTAGTACGGGTAGGCGATATTGATATGATTAGTGATCTTACATATGCCTACTTGAATATCCTTTCTAAATGCTACTCTAGGTTGGGGGTTCCTCACCTATTAAATTAGATAGTATCGTATTTTTATACTAGCTCGGCATGTTAATCTTGGCCATTCCACTTCCTCACTTCCCCTGTCGAAAAGACACCAACATCTTGTAACACTCCGATGCACACCAAATGGGGAGAGGAAAAAATTAAATTAATCGTTCCTTTGAGGTATGCGACGTGCTTGGATTGAATTCCAAATGACGTTAGCGTTTTAAAGCGAGACATTACGATAAAGTATGTGTGCAGCATGGAAGAACATGCACCAGTGTGAACAGTAGCCAGGGGCCTGAGGAAGCCAGATGTGGCCTTTTCGTGGCCGAAGGCAAAGACAGCCCACTTGTTCGATTAGCATTGATGATAAGGGCCGATCTAAACTTTCTGAACGCGTATCCTATAAACATCCCATGGAAGTGCTTTCATCAATCTAAATAATCGGCCTTGCTAGTATGATGGTGGCTATCGGTCCTTGCAACCGTGTGCAAACGGCTCTCTCACTCTCGGTTGCTTAGCTTCCCATTATCGTAGGTCAAACGGACAGAAAAGCGAGGTTACCCATTTTCGCGCTTTTTGTTTCAAAGGATTTCGCTTTTTGTTTTTGGCGGCCACTTAGCAGCATTGATTGTTAGCATCTCCCTCATCCCTATTGAACCCAACCCTATCCTATGGTAATCACTCTCGCTTTGAATGCCTAGTTAGATATATAAATGAACTGTGGCATTCAATCTTCAATTCTAGCTATCCTCGTCTTCCCATCTGGTCGTAAAACTCAGAGCAAATTTTTGGGTAAATGCAGCACCAAACTATTATAGCAGGTGCATTGGATTTCTACTATCCAAGCACATTATTATTTCTATCCTATTCTTCTAACCTTACTGTCTTGTATGCCACATTTTGCGCCCTGCTTCTTCATTGCATACTCTTCGGCCAAGCATTTTGCCAGATAAAACGGAAAACTGCCCCTAGCTTTGAACTTCATTTTTCTGGGATATGGGAAAGACACATGTTTACTCCGAAGAAGCGTTCTACGATATCGTCGGCCATGCGCTGGTAACAGAAGGGAGAAAGCTTTACCCTCCCTTTCAAAAAACGAGAAGAGCGTCGGGTGCAGACCATACACCACAAGTGACGACGGCCTCCAAGTAAATCTGGTTGGTATGGTTCATAGTGATAGCTGATTTTTGATAAATGATAGTTGTAATTAGTGACAACTGATAGAATACACATGCCCAACAGCGCACATCACTTTATTGCAGGAAAAGCATTTGCATTTTGTGAGAGAACTGTTCGTCACTCGATTGTTGTGTATGGTCTGCACCCGACGTACTCCTCGTTATTTGAAAGGGAGTGTAACATCATCTGCCGCTGTGGGCGGAACTTTATGTGCTGTTGTGACGAAGTGCATGAAAAGTGCGGAGCTACGTGTAGGTTTCTGGAAATTCACAACGTGGGAATCGTTCACGTTCACACTTTCACCACGTACAAACGTGTTGACTCTACCGCCAATAGTTGTGAAGTTTTTCGGCGAAGAATTTCAAATTTCCTACAGTGGGCCTCAGTTATTCAATTAAAAATGAAATCAAAACCAACGCTCGTCCTCCGTCTTTTTTACTATCCTCATAAAGCAAAGGGGTAAGTTATGGATTTTTGCAGCGTTTTACATCTGCAGATGTGTGAATTCAAACCCTTATCGTTTCATGGTCTTTACCTTTGATTGCACGGGTTTGCACGTAACGGGTTCGTGGTACCACGCCCATTTCTGGCGCTCCCACCCCTCGCTCAGTATTGAGCAAAATTCTCTCTAAAAGCAACTTCTATAAGAATTTCTACTTCAGCAATGCACTAAATATAGCTGCAGCTAGTCTTGAAGCGACTTCCTTCTCCCCCTCGCTACAAATAGGGCGGCATTCACCGGTGACTGCCATTGTCACCACAGGGTAATCGTTAGGTTTGATTCATGCCGTCCAGGAAGTTGTAGGGCCGAAGCCAACTGCTTGTGCTTCACCTCTCAAATCTATTGGCTTAGCCATTTGCTATGGATCCAGTACTCCTCAACACGCTGTTCTATGTTTAGCTGGATGTCATTGCGATAATGAGGAGCATATTTTCGTTTATTGTTTACTGTATCGTTTCCCCATAATGAGGCCTACTCTGTGTCATTGTCGCCTATTGTAGGCTGCTATCAGCTTCTCAGTTGAGCAAGTGGAACTGGACAGCCCATCTATTGCTTCTTTTCTACCACTCGCTTGGTACCTCAGGGTTTCGTCATGCTGATGGACGCATTGTTTGAGGAATATTCTAGAAATGGATAAGAATATTAGTGCGCTAAGTTTTTGGCCAGGTAGCCTATTCTAAAGCCTAGTGCGCGTCGCCGCGGGAGCGGGGAAAACGTTGGTCTAACTGTTAGTTGGAATTGTCTACCAGTCGCGTGGTACCTCAGGGTTTTCTCATGATAACGGACCAATTTCTTGGCTAGAGCTTTTTGGCTCTTTGGTGAAGCTAGGCCTTCACAGAGTAGCCACTCAATGGCATGGTTTCGAAAAGGTTAGAGTCAAATTGACATCCAACTCTTGTCGGAACGATTATTCCAGAACGCAGAAGTTAAACAATGCTGAGCGCTATCGCAAGATAGGGGGGCATTGTGATAGTAATGTTCTCAAAACAATACGAGACGTTTATTTTTCGTCAAAATCAGGACTAGGCTATAGCGGAAGAGACTCTAAGGTGCAAGACTAATTCTCCAGTCTCCCCTAACTTTCTGCCTCTTCCTAGGCTTTGTCCTCGAGAATGCCCCCGCATATTTTACGATAGCGCTCAGCAAGGCTTGAAACAAAATGTCACCTGAAATCATTTTTCACACACTTCCAATTCTCCTTCGCACTTTGTCCCATATCGCATTTGATCGGATATTCCCACCTGCGCTTTCTCACTGTCATGTGCTCATGTGCTGTCATCCTCTTTCTATGCCGAGTTCACCTCTTCTGAAGTAGTCCTTGATTTCTTCTTTCCTGTAGCGAGACTGCACTAGGCAGAATCGCGTTACCATATCAGCGGCCATGCCTCTTTTCATAACATTTGAACACTTTTGAGTTTGCACCAATTAATTGATCCATCCTGCTGTGCCCAGATTTTTCCGCCGCCTGAACCAAATATACATATTTCAATAACTGGCAGCCTGGTTGTGGTGTGCAAGAACGCTTTCCATCCCGTAATTATGATTTTCTGGGCTAATGGCACTACGTGCATGGTTCGGAAATCAAACCCCGGATGGGTCTAGATCAACACCGAGGTTAGCGTCCTATTGAGCGCGGCTAGTTGGTGTCAGGCTCATTTGGGTCGTGAGGGGGTGGATATGAACCAGTTACTTTCACCACGGGCTAGATTCCAGCCCAATCGCAATCATTGCTGTTTGATTCTGAGCTCAGGTAGAGTGCATGGCACATCACGAATAGGAGCGCATGTTAGGAAAAAAACAAAAAGGCTATGAAAACCAAAGGAATTCCCCTTATGAGGACGACCCTGCTACGACGGAGAGCAACAATCCTGAGAGGAGAGGGGGGGGAATACGCGCGAGAGCACGTCATATGCGGGAGGGAGTTAACGCCACTTATACCATTACGACTGATAAGAATGGCAGCGGTCGCAGCGGTCAAGCGAAGGCATTGCCTCCAATTGGCGCACATTTGTCTCGACAGTATCACTACCCGAGTGACTAGGAGTTCTGCTACCTCACTCTAAGGAAAAATTTCTCTGGAGACCTTTCCGCCATCCGTACCTTACGATTGAAATAAAAATAGTAGACTATCGACGATCGGCCATGATTCCGACGCGGAGCAATGCGCTTTACAAATATTTTCTGAAATTGCTTGTTTTTTGTGAACATTTTGGCAAAATATGCCAGATGTCCACCAAAGTTTCCTAGAAATATAACAACTACCGCAAAACACATTTTGCTTGGAACATGTCGAAATCGTCAGAACTTCATCCGCAGCGACCACTTTTTCGCCCTCCCTCAAACCGCCTGGCTTTCATTATCTTTTCATGATCTTTGACGTGGTCCATTCCTCAAAACAAAGGCAATTAAAATGCCTACATAACTTCGCGATGTCAAGGTTGAACAGCAGCTTTAAAATTTATGTTCAGCTTTCAGAGCCTTTCTTTTCTTAGAGAAGTGGACCTAAATGTGCTCATAAGAACAAAAGGTTGCAACATACTGCAAGCATGCCAGGTTGCGTGAGCCCTTTGTGTGAACGAACAACCAATGACCACCAAGTACGGAACCGTCGAGCAGCAGTGCCGCATTTAGGTTATATGTAATGGAGGTGGTCTCGAAGCTTGACAGTTGTATAAACTCACTACCGACACCTCTCCGCAGAATATGAAGGCGCCGACAGCGGGAGGAAAGCCGCCACGTTGCCTGCTGACGACGAATTTGACGGTTACCCCTAACATTGCCGCGGCGAGTGGGTGCACCGGAATGCAGATTGCCTTCTTATACACCATCAGCGAAGCGTTTCTCGACCGCAAATTTGGGACTATGGTACCTTTTTCACAGTAATAATTTGTCCTTTCTGTTTTGGCCAACATTTGCGAACGAGTGGTCACAAAACTTGTCGCCCCTGGCGACTTCGAACCCGCCCACCTCGGTCCTTACCGAGTAATTATGCAACAGGTTTGAATTTCAGGGGCACCGTTTCGCCCCGAGTCAGCTTTTCATCGTGTTTACCCAAGCTTGTCAGCACTCACAAGTTTAGTAACCTTTAATAAATATAGTTGAGCTTTCTGATTGCCCTTTTTGTTGATCACTTGCCACTTCATCTCGTACCGTGATTTGGGCCACCTCGTACAGTTCGGCCGAAATGGCTTACTTCGGAGCTGCACTTTTTCATCTGTCTACCAAATTCGTTATAACAAAAAGCCTTCGACCGTTCAGGAGAGGTAATTTGAAACTATCCGGTATGTGAACATTTCAGCAAATTCATACATAGTATAATGTTTTAATATATAATATGTATGAAATAAAAATATTTGCAAAGGTAAATATCCCACAATGCACCAATGACTTGCATGAACGACTTGCAAATTGCTCGGTGCTTCTTTTTTATTGACCAAACACTTGCTGGGACTTCACCTGCGCCAAGAAAAACTTCCTTTATATATGTCTTTTCATCATGCCTTTGTAGTGTTCTTCGGTCGCCCTTTTCTTGTGAACTAAAGTGAATATCTTTATTCACCCAGTCAGAACAGGAATCAACAAACTATTCTCTCTCCGTTCTTTCGCCAATACTAGACCGCCCTTTTATCATTTTTCCCGGTGGGTTGGGTTTATTAAAGCCCCTGATATTTAGAAGTAAGGACAGTTAAGGAGTAGACATGGGGATAATAGGATTGTGGGAGAGAAAACGCCCAGTCGAATCCATGAAGATATTTTGATTCCTACAGGTTCTGGAAAAGCCCCGCAGGGCTTATCCCCTCGTTGGAACGTTGTGGCCGTTCCCAGGTACATTCTCTCATTAAGGATTCCGTGGCTTTGACTTTACGGTGGATTCCCCACGGGCCCTTCCGCGCGCTCTGATCCGCCGCGTCTACCATTACCACACTCACTTCGTCACAATGGTCAGCACCCCTCCGGGTCATCCGCCTCACCCCTGTCTGACAAAAGCTCTCACTCGGGACAATGGTATTACTGTGGCTGCAGGGCTTGAAATGGAATTTGGAAAGTTTTCTTCCATGGAAAGAATCTTCATACCCTCGCTCATCTACGCCAGCCCTGGGCAGAGGAAATCTCCCTTCACTCGGAATTTTATTGAAGAAAAATCTCCTGACGCTGCTGCTATTGCGCAATCCTGCGCGGTCGCGAATGGGTTAAATAACAGAGGATAGGTTACAAAGGCCAGCGGCGTGCTTGACCTCTGATGGCTCTTTAGAGAGCTTTATCTATGTGATCAACCGACAGGAGGTCTCCTAAGCAAGTTGTTCCGGGCTCTTTTATTCAACCTGCATCCGCTACCGCTCGAACTGACCTGCAAGCACCATGCAGATCGACGCATAGGCCGGATTCTCAGACTTTGCACACATAGCCATTCGTGTACGGCAACGCGCATGGCAGAGCCTAGGGGAAGTGCTAAGGTCGCAGCAATCTCCTCGATTTGCAATAGTCTGACTTCGGGAGCCTTCCTGAGGACAGTCTTCATAGCTTCCATGGAATTGTGTAGCGGGTCCTGTGTGGACGACTATGGGAGCTTTGCGGCTTAAATTTGCCGTCGCTTTCTGTGAAGCCGTTCTCCGGGTGTCTCCGAATCCTTTTCTCCTTTTCAGACTCCGATAACACACGCAAGTAACGCCGAATCCCAATGTCAGCTGAACCAATTTTGCTCTTCACTCTCCAGGACCCTACAACCACGGTTATAAGCTGAAGCTCGTTCTGGACATCTAATAATTGAGCGGCCCCCGCACCATTTCCTCCTCAGAACTCTCGTGTATCCTCTGCTATCGAGACCCTTTCACCGATTCTTCCTCTGCCCTGTCCGTGCGCTCTCTGGTCCGGCTTAGGACAAACGCTGCCTCTCAGCGAACCTCTGCGGACCCACCCTCCTCCCCTTTTCGTGATTGATGGACTATTTTACTGCGGTCTAGGTCCTACAAGCCGTCCCACTAATCATCGCCGGAAGCCTCGCATAACCGTTGTTTTTGCGGTACACGTCCTTCTGAGCTTTATAAGTATCATCACTGAGGACAAGGGAACGTTGTTGCGCGTGTTGCTGATCGTCCGTCTCGGCCAAAAGCCTTCCAGAATGGGATTACCTCTCGCTGAGATGGTGATTCTCTTCACACAGATATGTGGAGTCAGCGTTTTCCTTTTCCTGAGCTCTGTCTGTTCAGCGTTCGACATTTTATTTTTATGGCCGTTTTCACGATGGGCGGAGGTCGCGTACGCCCGCTGGGAAAGTTAGGCGCCATATCCGCGGCGCACAGCCCGGGGGTCATTCTCGTGTTCACGACTTATCTAGCTAGACCAGCATCATATGTTTTGAGTTTCGCCGGTCACTTTTGAGCTTTCAGACGTTGGCCTCAGCTCCGCGACGTAATCAACCCCTCCAAATAACTTTCAAACTAGTGACAAATTATACATAACATTCTAGAATCAAATCGCGTCGTCGGGGAGTGAAAGATAATGAAAAACGATTAAATTGAACGAAGTTTAATTAATTAATTGACGTTAGGTATAATTGTTTTTATACGGCCCTCTAAAAAATGGTTTTGATGTGGACTAACCTTGGGAGTTGGAACATCGGCTGACCTTCGCAGGCTGTGTGTAGGACATAACCATTCAACTGTTACTACAATTCTGAACAGAAGCAGAATTTGTGGCGCATCCCAATATACATAGGGATTGATCAGCATTGAAAGTTTTGACCGTCGGCTTAATTTTCCAACTTTTCCCAGGAAAGGCATTCAACTTCCCATGGAACTTTTAATTGAGACCCAGATATATCGATAGAGCTTCAAACGCTGATTACAAATATGGAAACTAAAACTGCAAAATGAACCTGCCAAGGAAGTTGTGAGCAGTCAAAGTTGGCTGGAAGTGAAGCGTTACGTATTAACCGTGCTAGCCTCCAGGCTTTCAAACTCGCCGTGGAGTAGTGGTAGTGCTCTCGAAATTTGCATTCCAACGGGAAGAGAACTTATGACCTTCCGGGTGAAGAGCGAGGGCACTACCACTACTCCGCGGCGACTCTGAAAGCCTGGATCCAGCACGGTTCATATGTAACGCTTTACTTTAGCCAACTTTGACTGCTCACAACTTCCTTGGCAGGTTCATTTTGCAGTTTTAGTTTCCATATTTGTAATCAGCGTTTGAAGCTCTATCGATATATCTGGGTCTCAATTCAAAGTTCCATGGGAAGCAATATTCATTTCCATTTGCCCGATGGCTAGCAAGGGTGAACCCTTCTTGAGTCCTTCTTTTTACTTGTGAAAAGTTCGGAAATTGATCAGCAGTGAGTGGAGATGCTAGCAATAGCGATATTCAGGATAAGCCCTGTGTAGGCTGTCCGTCCCCTTAGTTTCAGTGGCTTGTGTGGGTAATAACACGTCGTCAGCTTGTCGCACACTTGCCATCGCAATGTGCCATATGCATACCATTGGGGATCAATGGTTCAACGAGAAGGAATCCAAGAATCCTCAAGCCCTGTGGGAAAAATTTCCACGGCCTCGTTAATTCCATAGGAAACGGTACTAAGAGCAATGAGTGTGTTCTCTCGATTTTCCACGTTTCCAAGGTAATAAGCAGAATGACGTGTGGGAACTTTCGTATTACAATTACTTCCATTGAAGTTTGACGAGATTCAAGAAAAGTGAAGTTTAAAAAGTTTTCATTGAATGAGTTTTCAAATGGGGTGCGAAAGTGCGTGCGTTTCAGAAGAATAGACGGAGCAGACTATTCCAGTTGAGTTCATTTTTGCAACCTTGCTACAGTGATGTACTGCCACAAAAACGTGTACTTCACATTCTTTTTTGCTTTCTTCAAAGCTCGGAATTAGGAAATAAAGCCAAACGAGATTTGCCCAGCTGTTCACCCCAGCTGTCCATTACACAGTTTGCATTTACCAGCTAAGTATCAATTGGTTCCTTATCGTGTGGTAACGCTTCCGCGTTAAAGGCACGAGTCAGGCTCAGTGGACCAAACCAATCCCTTTTGTCGTCTTTGTGCATGGCTACGCACCCACAGAGACGTTACCATGCTCAGAATCCCAAACGGCGCCGTAATAAGGCCCAGGGCACGTATTAAGCGCTTTCGCCGCCTGGCGGCGCTCCGACCGCCCACCTCCGGAAGTGGTGCGTGGCTGGCATAACGTGTGAAATCAGCTAGGTTGATAACTGCTGTATAACGTGTGATATCAATCTCGGTCGGATTCGCCGGTCAACCGATGTATAGAACGACGGGACACTCCTTCGCAGAAAACTTTGTTTGCACAGCCTCCTTCACTGCTAGAGGGAAGGAGGGTTTGTTAACGGCCTTTGCCGCCGGTTTTGCTCAGTTTTTCCCCTCTGTTGTTCCACTTCGAATCTCTATACTCAGTTACAATCGCCATAATACCCCCCTATTGAGCTCGAATTTTGCCTTTTAGTTATGGCTCGTTCCGATATATGAAAGTCACCCAAGTCCGGAGGGGTTTTCCTTTGGTTCCTCGTCGAGGATCAGCAGTGCTAATTTCTTCCTCGTGCTGCTATCTCTTTGAATGCAGGAAAGGGAATAGGGTTGCAGGAGTCCTTTTATATACTGTAGTTTTTAATAGTTCCGTAAAGATAATAGGGCTACCGTCCTCATTGACTAACCACAATGTTTTCTATTGTTAGTTTCTTTATAGGCGCGTCAACTGCACGCATGAATAAATAAATAAATAAATAAATAAATAAACCATATCGCGTTTGTATGAAGATACCATGTGCGATATTGGGCTACTAATGTGATCTTTTCTCAGCAAGCGCGATAAACAAACTAGGTGGTCCCTTAGACATGCCCATCGTTTTCGTGAAACAAATTCCCCTCAGTTGTCAAGCTGTGAAGAATCCTCGTCGACCTGCAGCTTTGCGACTTGTCCGGCTAAAGGAATCATCGGCTCTTTTTCAAAAAGGCCCACGATTGGGTTTAGAGCGCCCTTTTGCTGTTCCACTGGCAATTCCCAGTGTTGTTATGTGAAGAGAACACCATTATGTCGTAGATGTGCATTCTAAAAACGACATTAAATGGCTATCGTTGGATTGAACGTGACGATCGTTCCTGAATTTTTGCTGTCAAGCCAAGAATAATCTTGTGACAAGGGAAGTAGATATTTTCGTTAGTTAAAAATCAGCCACTTTCCGTTACTTTATCTTTTTTTCAGATATTTCTGAATAAAGGCTTTTCTAGGCTGAAGTACGAAGTCATTGGTCTTACAAGGAAGGTCTTTCAGGGTGTGCCAAGCTTTTTCAAAACGGTCTTTTGCATGATATAGAGGCACATGCGGGAACCACAGAACCATGGTTAATTTTTCCTGAACGGCCCTCTGAATACCAGAAAAGGGGGTCCCTAGTCACACCTTTTTCACCAGTTTTTCAATCAAAGTCTATTTGTAAGGGTTACTGACGGTCCTAATCATGAATATGGTACTAATTATTCATGCTAACTCCATTTTGCGCGAATTTTGAAACGTCAACTCGAAATGCAAAAACTTGTCACCACGAGGAATCGAACTAGGGACCCCTTTTCTGGTATTCAGAGAGCCGTTCAGGAAAAATGAACCATGCTTCTGTGGTCCCCATATGTGCCCCAATGTCATGCAAGAAACCATTTTGAAAAAGCTTGGCACACCCTGAACGACCTCCCTTGTTAGCTGAGCGGTCTGAAATGATCGAAGCAATTTACGACCATCTGACCAAACTTTTCTACAACCCTGCCGAAGTTTAAGACAAACACGTAGCCGTAATGTTAGGCTATCTATAAATGAACCCAGGTCATTCGTCGGGACCACCCAAGAGCGTGCAGCGAAACCATTAGCAAACAAAACTGCACTTATTTTGATACTAATGCTGGAAGACCAATCCCATTTAAGGTCTCAGCTCGCGTGCTCCGCGTCCAGCTTCTTGCAAGTCATTTTCCTTTAAGTACAGCCTTAGACTGTTGCTCCTAATCGCCAAGTACTTTGAGTGTAGGAATGAATGCAAAGCTACGCTGCTCCTCATAATGATACTTTCACTCACAGATTGTATTGGATGGAATATAACGTTAGCAGTGCATCCTTTCGGCCCACAAATATCTCCAATCAGGAAGTTTATAGACTAAAAAAATGTAGAAGACGAAGCGAACAGCTTCTAGGTAAGCGCGAAATATCCTGCTTCTGAAAACTGTTTTCGCTTCTATTCGAGTCTTTCCGAAATCAAGAAAACTTCCATAGTAAAATAACTGTATCCATAGTAGACATAAATACTCAGTAGATGTTTCTTCTCCGTCATTATTCGACTTTTACATTGTTTACGCGAGGAAGCGCCGAGGCTGTGAAGGAAAAGGCACTATTTACCCTTTACTGCCCCACTCCTCAAGAACTGAGCCGGATTTTGATCGAAATTCGTCCATGACTGTGGATTTTGCTAGAAACTTGCCTTCAGGGGTAATTTGACCCGTAGATCACGAATATAATACCGGTTTAGAGCGAAAACGCTTGGCGCCCGCGCCAGGCGCCGGCGCTATCACAACAGTTTTGCGCGGGCGCTCGTAGCGCAGGCTACAGGTTCACTCGTAACAAACTGATGTGATAATCATATTCTACGGGTCAAAATACCTCTGAGGACAACTTTCCAGCGAATTTGGGGATCCGAGATGTTCTGGCGCGAGCGCCAGGCGTTCTAGCGGTAAACAAATGTGATATTCGTGTTCTACGGGTCGAATTACCCCCGAAGGCAAGTTTCTGGCCAAATTCACAGTCAATGACCAATTTCGATAAAAATCCGGCTCAGTTCTCGAGGAGTGGGGCAGTAAAGGGTAAATAGTGCCAAAAGGTATCAGCCATGTTTAAGCTTCGAGGTCCACTATTTGATGCTACCGAGCGTGTAATATTTTGGGAGGCGGAAATGTGGAGTGCAAGTGGCACCTTACCGTTGTGAGTGGTCGGGGATCAAATCCCGGGCCAACCAAGCCTTTTTTGAATAGTATAGTAAGCAGTGAGCGAAAAAAAGTAGAGTCGATTAAAGCCTGGTTCGATGAAGACAAATCCGGAAGTTCTCGATTCGGACAGCTTTTTTCTTTGTGGACTCCTCCTCAACCTCCATCGCGGGAACACAATATCGTAAGTTATTTTTAGAGCGCACAATTCAATGAAGTAGAAGTATAATATAATCCGAAAAATATAGTAGATCACAAGAGCGCTGGGTTGTGAACAAAACTATCGCCCCAGAAGGGACCCAAACTCGCACCTCTTGCTTTCCTGGCATTTACGCTACCATTTCCCACAAGAATGTTGAGTTGCGATAGCGCCCAAAGTTGAAAATAATGATGAAAAGAGATTTATTGATAACCTGTAAATGGAAGCGTCATTATGAAGAGATGTGTATAGTAATGGCTATGTAGAAAGGTAATCGACTATTATGCGACGAAATCGGAAGCATTCAGTTTGATTGAGGACTCAAAGTTGTTTTTCAGTTATTTTTCACCCCCTACTGTTTACGAAGTGTAAGGATTTTCATAAAGGCTTTCGCTCAGCTGATCGAAAATTATTTTCTAAATCTCTCTTATTTTACGGCGATTTTGTTCTCGGAAGACGCTAGATATTGTTTTCAGTGGGGCCTCATAGTTTAGTGCTATCGTCGAGGTGGGAGGTGCCTCAACGACAAGTGGGAGTGCGATGGAAAGGCAACACCACACGGCAAACCACTTAGCTCAGCCCATAAGCCTCCATTTCAAATCACCTTCAAATTTTCTATTTGCCTTTTCGTACAGAACACATCGTAATAGAGGCTATCTACCCACTTATCATATGTATATTTTCAACGGATAGGAAAGTAAAGGATGCAATGAAAGGGCGCATCGAATATTATAGGGCATTGTGACAGGAGTCACCTTTACGTTGGGACGATTTCTCAAAAATTTTACGACCCTCTCGCCCAGAGTCAACCTTCACCACCTCGCTTGATCACACCACGTTCTATTTCATACTATTTCGGATTCTGAACAGTCTACACGCCCACCCCGCCCGCTTTTTTTCCTACAAAGCTGCCGTCGAGCGGGAAGTATATACCTACCACGAAACCACAAAAAACCTCTCACCTTCCCTCTATTTCACCCATATTTCCTTTGCAACATTTTCTAAGGAAGGCATATACACACCGTGAAAACGGCAAATTTTGGCGCGCCAACCAACACTTCCCTTACTGTAACATTAACGCTACCTCGCGAAATACGACCCTCCCCCCTTTTCCACCCCAAGTACGACCCACCACTCTCGTTGCGATGTTGTCCTTTTGGCTTGCCTGCATTGTGGTTCGTGGATGATCTGTACAGTAAAGCGTTTCTTGGCTTTGATTGTAAAGGTATGGTCCCATCGTTGGCAGGTGTAATAGCACTCAAGGTGCATCGCCCAAGCGATTTCACTTTCCCCGGAGCATCCTGCCCCTTGCAGGCTTAGTCGTGGAGGTAGCCTCAGAATATTGCGCTAACGCCCTTGAAAGTAATGACATGACGATCTGGGATCGAGACTTGAATTGCATCTATCGCATTCGAAAATAACGGCCCCCTCCCTACAAACCCACCCTTTCGATTTTTTCGATGAACCACAACAGCTCAGTACGATCTTCATTCAAGATAAGGATGAAAACACTGTCTGGATTGTCCGTGCAACGGCCGATTCCATGTCCCCCGATTCCCTTTAAATCCGGTAATCGTAGAAGTTAAGTGAACCCACAGACTACGAAAGCTACTTGTAACCCAACGGATCTTACAATCCCTAAGCAAAAATCAAGGCGCAATAGCTCGTTTCACTGTACACTCACCTCTTCCATTGTTTAACAGATTGCACGTGAAGCGCTCCACATAAACTCTGTTCCCTGTGCTAAATTTAGAGCACACTTCAGAACAGACACGATGAAAATCGATGTCACACGGGCTTTATGAGACCTTTCGATGCCAGATGATGCTCGCCCGATGGGAAGGAGTGAAGGTAACAGTATTATCCACGAAGTTATTATAATGGTTCCATACAGTAGCGGTCAAAAGTGATCGCCGAAGCGGTTTTTCGTACAGTACTCTTTCTCACCTATCTAGCTTCCTTACAGCGTTAATCTATTGCGTCTTCTGTAGTGGTTTCGAACCCTCGAGCTCTAAGGATTCAAGGCATGTGAAAAAAATGCTTCAAAAAAAAACTTCGCAAGACTTTTTTCAAGAGAAAAAATTAAATGCTTGAAAAACGGCCCCCGCTAACGCTTTTGACCGCCTTCAAGTCCATTTCACGACATAGAGACAGATACCTGAAACGCTGCTCGCGGCTGCATTTCATTTTACTTTGCTGTCAATGCTTAGAAAGCTTGTAGGTGGGGCCTGCTGACGTCGTGACGTCGGGCCCCACTTAAAGCGTCAGGTTTGATAAAAGCGGATCGCTATTAACGAATGCTTAACCTAAAAACATGATTTAGAAAAAGAATTGAACCTTCTCTTATTATACCAAGGTTCTATGGCGAGAACTTCAACTCTTGATGTGCACTCCATTGGATTTTATGATCACTGACCCCAAAATCTCCTGGTATTGTAACTGACAAGGAAAGGCTCTCAGGTCGCCATGACCATTCAAGAAGAGATGTATACCGCTAGATGTGCCTTCGAACGCTGATTTCAAATCTACCTTCCCAATCTGCTAACGATTTTCTGAAGGCAGACATGAAGTAAAACAGCCGCAACGACAGTTTTCGGGATTTTCAGTCAAAATGTCGTAGGATCCTGCCCTGGTCGCGTTTTCTGCCTTGCGTTTCTTCTGGAATAAGGCTATTTGAAGCCTTTTAGCTGTTTTCCTGAAGATGACAAAACAGTAGACGCGATCAGGTGCCGACGTTTGACCGCATACCCGACCACTGTCGTTGCGCTGTTTTGCTTCATGTCTGACTTCAGAAAATCGTTTAGCAGATTTGGAAGGTTGATTTGAGATCAGCGTTCAAAGGCACAGCTAGGGGTACACATCTATTCTTAAATGGCCGTGGCGACCTGAGAGCCTGTTCCTTGTGAGTAAAAGTCCTAAAAGTTACTAATTCCCGTTCATTTTAGGGTTCACGCTAGGTTTTGAGAATGATGCACATTCGTTGCCCCCTTTTTCACTTCAGCTGTTCCCTAGTGCTGAGCAGCTTTCTCGCATTTCAATTTCATTTCGTCATACTGCTGAAACTTCGCTTTTTTCCCTTCTGGACTTCGTTTTGGCAGTTCTGGGAGTAACATCATGCACGAGAATCTTGACTATCATGGAATATCTTAAGCAGATGTCCCGCCCTAAAATGATATTCTGACGTTATTTCTTTTTCTTTTCCGACTCGAACTTGCCATTTCCCTCAATATTTCGTTCATATAAGGACTACACTCTGCAGACGTCTGGAGGGATTCTTTATTACAGCAATCAATGTAAGTGGGTAGAGAAAATGGATTGCTGAAACCTAGGGGTTTAGGAAGTCGCACAGCTTATTTCTTTTTCCTTTTTTTCCTTTTCCGCTGTCGTACCATGGTAAAATGTAGGGTTTATTTCCACGCTGGCTGACAGTTACCCGGAATCCGATGCATTCTGGATTCTACGCAATTCCAAGCGGATTACTAGAAAAATTCTGGGCTCTAAGGATATCGATTTTTTACCTAGTTTTGACTAAGAATGTACTCAAGAGGTCTGTATTTAGTCTCGATTATGGAAAGCTAAAGTGATTAAGCAAACACCAGGAATTCCCAAATCATTTCTATCATTGTATCTCTTCCACAAACCTACTCTAATACGTGTCCATGGCGTGTATCTAATTGTAAACAGAGACTTCTCTTCCATCTTTTTGAATAATTCTGACACAAACGTTTTATCCACTTTCGTATTCAGCGGCCTGCATTTTTGACTCTAATTTCCGCTGTAGTTACTTCGTTCTTTCCTTTTATCTTGCTTTACGAGAGAAATCAGAATTTCAATCACAAGTTTATCATAGTACGACTTTCCCACACTCAGGCTACATATCCGATTGAAAATTGTACTGTACCAATGAAGAATGAATGGCACTGGTATAGAAGGCATATTTTCTCCATTAAGAACCACATCTCACGGGAAGACAGAACTGATCCATCACGCCTCGACTGTGGTTTTTTGTTGGCATGGAAACACGCTGCACGAGGATCGAATTGCGTCTTTCAAGAGGACAGATTCTCTATTCAAAGGAAATGGAGTGACAGAGAGCATTTGAGAGATCCAACTGCGGAGTTGGTGTGTGTGTGTGCTTTGGGAGGGAAGCTGTCTAATGGATATTTTTCTTCAAGAGAACAAAACGATCTCTCACCAGTGTCCCTTATAGCACTGTATTTTGCGAAGTTGTTGGCCGGAGTTTCCACTTCAAATAGCCAACATTTTCCACGAACCCGCTCCTGTCTCTTTTTCGATGTTGCAGTTGGAGTTGCTTTGCATAATTTCATTTTCAATCTGCGGCACTACAAGAAATAACTTTGGTTCTGCACAGTTTCCGATGTCGATCTAAGAAAAAATTCTCTCTCACTTGTTTGCAGGTAGGACAAGAAAGTGCGTTAAACGCCTGAACGAGTCAACTTCGAGTTTTCCATGTAAATAAAATAAAGGATAAAGCATTTGCCGTTGATCAATCCCTTTTTGGGATGCGGCACGCATTCTACTTCCATTTGTACATTCGCAGTGGCGTTTGAATGCGATGTGGCCTATACAATGACTTGCGGGGGCCAGCCGATGTACAAGTCAGTGTTTTTATCCTCCCAGACAAGTCTGGTACCAATTAACCGACCCCGGAGGGATGGAAGGCTTGGTTGGCCCGGGCGACTCACGACCCAGGATTTGATCCCCGGACCGCTCGCGTGGTAAGCGTGCCACTTGCCACTACACCACTTCCGCCCTCCACAAGGAAATCATAATTCTGTTTTTCTGGGAAAAATACTTGTACTAGATGGAAGTGGCAAAGCATATTTGGAAGGGGGGGTGGCAGCTTCGATTAGGACGAAGGGTTTGTATGAGATTTTCAGGAGTTTCTGAGTTCTTCTGAAATTCTGTGAGTAGCATGCAGGGTAAGTTGAGTAAGGTGTAAAAATACAAAAAGATGAGTCGTGGGACCTTATTTTGGCCTATACGTACAGTGAACGAGGGCAGTGGTATAACAGTTCTCATCGTGTTTTTTGGTTTGATTCCTTTTGGTACTTTCTGTTTCGCTCTTCAGTGGGGTCGCAGTCGCCACTCACTGCAACCTATAATGCATTCTTGATCAACATGGACCTTTGCAGTTTGGAACGAGACTTCGATGAACGGTTTTTCGATGAGATCTTCTCCTTCAAATTATCAATGGTAACGTGAAGGTGTTTCTGATGAAATTTAATTCCGCAGGCGATCTGAAACTGATTTCAAGAGGTGAGGCATACCTAACATCCGAAACTTACTTTCCGATCTGTTCGTATCTCTTAGTTCAGACAGGGAAGTACAAACATGGCTAGCTTCTTACAGTACGGCCTTGACCTGATCACTTTCAGCCATCAATCCAGTCCCACACACGGCTGGAGTGAAAAGAGCTGAAATGGACGTTAGACAGCAATCCCAGGCGAAAAGGGGGGGGGGGGGGGGCTTGATGCGAAGGTTAACTTTGCTCTCTCAGCCCCTCCGGAGTGAAGCATGCAGAAGGCATGTCTTTTTAACGAGTTTGTTGCGTCGCCAACTTCACAAGGCCTCGGAGGTTTTTTCTTCCTCCTGAGCAGCAGCTAGACCTACGAAGCTGCTCAGGCGTCTTATGCTTCTTTGGGTATTGCTACGGATACATGTAATTGATTACTGCTGGCTACGACCTGTGACCGCTATACTGCTAGCATACTGTAGCACAAGAGACTTACTATTTGCTTAGACATGTATACTGCGGATTACTGCTGGCACGTGTACTGTAGTGGTGAACGAATTTGGCCCAGAACCAGCCTCATGTTTCGTGCACAGTTCTCGGTAGAACGCTTAGTATTGTAATAACTTGTTTGAATCGCTAATATACAAGCTCATATGAATACCCTTCAAACACATACAGGGGGGGCCAAAAAAAAAAGACATTTTGCCTCCACTTCCAGATGGATTTAAGCACATTTTACTCAACTCAGACCGAACGGTTCCAACTTATTATTAAAGAGTGCATTCCATTCTATAAGAAAATCTTCATAGTGGCCACGTACGTGGACGGCATCAGAAGAATTAGCCCTGGAAACATGGTGCACTGGTCGATCTCAATGGGGTCTTCGAAGGATCGTGTACCATAACGACCCTTACTGGAAAGCTAGTTCCGAGGGGATTTGCACAGTGGTAGCTAATGCCTCTAGAAAACTATCCAACATTAAATCGATTCACGAAATTGCGTAAGAGCTTCAGGCTGAAGCTCTTACGGTAGACCTCCTTGAGCCTGACGACGGTGACAGATGACGTCATATTCTGAAGACGGTGAGGGCAGTGAAGGAGAGCCTGCGTACACTAATAGAGGAACACTTAGGGAATACTCTGCTGAGGAACTCCCGTCAACGACAGCAATCTCTGCGAAGAAAAAAGAGCCGAAGTCCGACATAGGCAAAATGTCTTTTTTTTTGGCCCCCCTGTATACAGGTGGGGGGCAAAAAAAGAAGTCGCTTTGCCTATGGCGCATATCAAACTTTTCGTCGCAAAGGATGCGCTGTTATTGAGCTTAAGGAGGCCTACAATAATCGCTCCATTCTGAAGCTGCTACATAATTTCTTCAATCGGATAACTGGTGAATGACTTCTTAGAGACACTAGCTCTGACTATGCAAAATGGCTTTTGACCAGCGTTTCAGAGACGTCGTAATCATCTATGGTTTCTCGACGACCCCGTTGAGCTCGTACCGCGAACCATGTTTCCGTGGGAAAATCTTCTGGTGTCGTCGGTTTAGAAGGCCACTATGCAATGTTTTGATAGAATAGAATGTGCTCTTCAATATGCAATTGAGCTCATTCGGTTTGGTTTTGGCAAAGTGTAATTAATTCTGTTTTGAATGTGAGTAGGAGTGACTCTTTTTTTTTTGCCCCCCCCCCTGTATATCTTTGCTCGTATAACATAGTATACATTATACGAAGTTATACGAGGTTTCCGTTTTTATCGTAGTGACATCTGACGGCGCATTCAGCCTATGCAATGAATTATGGACTCCATTTCACGTCTATCCTTTGGTATGGTGAACCCATTCGTATGATTTCGCATAGAAAGCGTCGAGGATTCGGTGAGATTGACTTCTATTAATCCTTGAAGCACGTCTGTGGCAGCAGTGCTACTTGTGACTCTTCCACTTCTGCTTCCTCAACGAATCTTTATTGTTGGCAGTTTTCAAATTATGTCATATTTGGTCCTCCCAATAATTCCAAGGCGCTTTGATACCCGCTCTAAAAAGCCAAAGTTATGGTTTATTTATTTGATGAACTCGTGGGCGCTTTATTGCAGATCCACAGAGATACAATGGATGCTAACAGGACCGCAAAGGCACGGGTCGCAGTTAGATACAGAGAAGTTCTCGCCTCAGAAGAGGTGAGGTAGCACGAATCCTGATCACAGGAGTCGTGGCACCTTCGCTATTTCGAAAGTGCATCAGAGCGACACTAATCCTTCCCTTGACCGCTGCGGCCGCTGCCATTCTTTTCAAACGCGCAATTCTTGGCGTCTGCGCTCTCTCGTGAACCACGTGTTCTCTCGCATTTTCCCTCTCCTCGCAGAGCTACATATTTCTTTCCTTAGCCCGACGGTTGACCTCAAAAGAAATATTTCAGTGTTTTCTGTGGTGCTTCTTGCCTTTTTCCCAACATCTCCTTTTCGTACTTCTCGCCTAGTTGCCAATAAAATAACGTACCAATTACGTAATTAATCGCAACCCGTGCCCTCAAATAAAAAGCTTTCTATCCGGACAACTAGAAAATGAAGTTTTATGTCCAAAATAGTTAGATAACTTGTCACATATACTAAGTATTCGCTCACAAAGATACCAAAGAACCGGACTAGTGGTATTATTTGGAAGGAAGAATGCTCCTGAGTGATCGCGTGTTATTTGCTCCAATGC
>MU891956.1:0-14804 GCA_036418205.1 Ostertagia ostertagi
CTGCGTGTGATGGATTGACGTCAACTGCCTTGATAATGAAATACAATTCAATCAAGTAAAAAAACTTTTAAAAATGATGGCGGTTAGTGAGGAATACCCTCCTAATCTTGAGTAATACTATTAGATCTGCTTTCGGATGAGGAAGTGATTGCTCTTCCAAAAACCGAGCAATGGTATTGTGGGACGCTTTTCCCAAGGCTCAGACAGGGAAACCTACCCGACAGCTGAAAGGCTGCCCTCCTTCAGCGACATATGGTGGGGCGGGTGAACTAAATAAAATAACATGTTCAGCTGCATAAATGATAAACAGAAGCAATCAAATTCAGACTTCGAATAAATTGCTGGAGAAAAAACTCCGACCGGCAGAAGATTGCTCGCAAGAGCTTGTTGCATGCACTTGGTTCGTTATGTCGCTCCAGAAAATGTCCCAACGTCGAACTATTGGAATGATTTCTGATCACATCTGACTTTATGAGGATTTCTTCCACAAGAAATAGTCCACACTTCTGAAGTTACTTAAAGGAATCTTCCGCGGAAAAAGCTCCGCCTCCATTACCACAGAAAAACGATACCCCTTAGGCCCCTAGCCTCATGAGCATAGCAAAAAGAACGGAACATAAGCGTTAGTTTCGATAATACTAATCCTACACACAAGACAAAATGATCACTCTTTCCGTGGAAGATTCCTTTAAGAAACCTAACCGATTAGGTGTGCTCGAGCTTTTCGGTTAATGACAAAACGAGTTTAGTGCTCGGCTCCAGTTGAGCCACGAATGCGACTTCCCTGGAGAATCGTTGAGATATTTTTGTCTGATTACTGTCGTTTATTTTTGAATGTAAATTTTGGCGCTATCGTAATATACGGGGACTTTGTTTCAGCAATTCAATTCAAGTTGAAACTACGCAAAACTTCTTCTTTTTTGAAAAGTGGACTAAGCTTTAGGGGCTTTTTTTTGAAAAGTGGACTAAGCTTTAGGGGGGGGGGGAGTAGGGAAAGAGAGGTTAAATGGTGCATGGACGATTTTCGTTTTGCGGCACCTTCCAGTACTAACTCCTAGAGGATGCCCCTCTACCTTGTGATAGCGCCTCCGATAGACACGTACAAACTTTCACGTAATATGATTCATTTTTTGAAGAGAAGCAAATTTACGTAGACTACCCTAAGTGGACGGCTGAGGGTAGATCGAGCGGAGACAAGGGAGCAATGAAATCCAACGGTTGCTACCAGAAAACTAACAATTTCGAAACATTTCTCATCAATATTAGCATCAATAGGTATCGTAATAACTTCGTATATTACTTGTTTTGTTATTACGGTTTATGTTTTTAATTACTGTTAAATATTGTGATGTTCGCAGCGCACCAGATATTGTATCTTAAAAGAGAAGAGATGAAATGTCAGTGGGAGCATTATAAAGAAGATAGATAGGCATTTCGCGGAAAGGACTTCCTCATTCGTTGTCGTAAGACCCGCTGTATGCGCACCATTAGCGCATCTGACGAGTTCTTTCATGTTTTGACGTCAAATGAAAAATCTTCGAAAACGTGAGCGCGCCGTTCGCGTCGCCGCCCCACCCAGAGGCACTACCACGAATAATAAATTGAATAAGTTAGTTCGATACGTCAAGAGTCAGGGTAGTATCTCACAGGCTTCGCAGTTATTCGATGAAACTGTTACATGTTCCATGTCCGGTCTTCTGTTGATAGTGAGCGAATTTCTGATTATTAAAAAAAATATCTTAAAATATCTTTATAGCGTAACTTGTAGAGCACGGCCCTGTGAACGAGAGGCGCGTGTCCCGCCTGGGGCATAAGTTTTGTTCATGACCTAGCATTCTTGTGAAAATTATTATAAATTGCCGAGTTTACGTGTGTAGTGCGAAATAAATATGCAAGCGTTCAGCGAGCTAGCTCCAAGTGAAGACGAAATTTCCTCCCATCTCGAGCTTCTACCATCTCCTAGACTGTAATTGGCAACAACTGTGCCATAGAGCCTATACACTTAAACCGATGAAGCGCTAAGCGCTAGAATTCAAGAAAACTCCCTTTACAACTAAATCAACCAGAAAAGCCAAGAACGGGACCGTTCAAGCCGACTCAGGAAGGAGACTGAGTGACACGACACTAGCTTGGTACCTCATAAGCTCGGCTTGCTCTATAAACGAAGGCAGTGGCGTCATTGCAAATAAGCAACGGCGCCGTTCAAATTGATGTGGCTAATCCTACTTGCGGATATAAAGTGGACTCAGGATGGAGAAAAGGAAAAAATCATCAAAACATCAAAAACGAAACTTTGTTTTTAAGTGACAAGTCTAAGAGCCAATCATCAGAAACAACGTCAGTAACGGAGAGGGAAAGAGCTCCGAGTGGAGCATAGCAGTTTTACTATTACTCATATAAAAGATATCGAGCGGTGCAGGCCCTTCTCTTATGGCGGAGGACATCCAAGCCCTTCAAGCCAAGCTCTTTATTAGCACTTTTGAGGTGCGAACATGGCGCGACTTCTGCAGTTGCTTACATAGCATCTCTGTCCCAGAAGGGGCTTCTGCAGTGAGGCGCAGCCGGGCTCTGCGTTTAAGAATTAAGCAAAACTTAGCAAAATGCTTGGAAAAGTTGGACTTGGCAATCCAAAGAACTATGCTAGCAATTCTGACCTATTTTGATCGCCAACTGCCGTTTTTGGACGCCAATGTTGCGACCAATTGCGCCCATCCCCAATAAATGGCTTCATTATCACCTACCATGAGTACCTCCGGATTCATTGCATGTCATTATACACAAACAAATAGGAATTAAATACGTGGTGCATTTTTTTCGCAAGAAATAGCAGAAAGCGAGGCATTTGCGATCAATATTTCGAAGTTTCCTCGATCGGCAAACCTTGTTCTTCATTTGGATTCTCAAGACAACATCTTAATTGTTGACAGCTTTCTCTTACATAACATTCCCCACATTTGTGGACGGAAGTAGAGAAACGAAAGGCTTACTAGAAAAAAATTTGAATGCACCGCAGTTTCCATTCTTGGAATTTTAGATCCAGAATAAACAAGCAGGCACGGCCCTATAAACTCGAAGTTTCAACGGAGGAACCACGCCTAAAGGTACAGTCCGCGATGAATTGGTGTCTTGCTTCATTCGTGAATTACAACAGAAATGGAGAAGAAACCGTGAACAAAAAACGCAACCCAAGCATATAAAAACACCGAGATTTTAGCGCGACGAACGCGCAATGGAGTGACAGCAGCCTGTGCGATGCCCAGACTAAAAAGATAGCCAGACTGTATGCATGCCGCGCCGTGTAAAAGTGCTAGCACATTGCAGCGTCAAACAGGTGCCCCTTTGCAGCGGTCAAGCAAGTGCCTTTGGTTTCTATTGTGCATTTCTGAGTCACGAAAGTAACACCACAGCTGCGATTAAAGGCCCTGCACCTCACTCAAGAATTTGTCTGGAGATTCAATCGCGACCCATGCCTTCAAGGCCGATAAAGGATGGAAAGCGCGCTGTACATCAAGGAAGCGTCACGCATTCATTTTCTGTTCTGTATGGCAGACTTATCCGAGCCTATGCCTAAACATCATACAGAGTTTAGGGTTGATGTTGAGACTAGCGTTTTTACTCCTGCACAGAAATAGTGTCCGACTACCCTTCTCGGGCTGGCTTGGCTGATTTATTAGGGAATTTCTTAGACGCTTAATCGTGCGCGTTCGTGACGGGGTATTTGAGTCCAAACTCCACTCAGAGAATCGTTTAGCAGGTTGGAAGAGAGATTTGGAATGAGCGTTTTAAGACTCATAGTAGTACACGTACCATCTCGAATGGTGACCTAGGGCCGTATCTTATCCTTAGAAACAAAAAATTCCTTTCAAATTTAATTTGCTTTCCCTACAAAAATTGCCCTGAGAAAGTGCAAATTTCCAGTGTATATATGTGTGCAAAGGTAAGCGTGTGCGAAAAGTAAGGGAACCGCGCCGCTGAGAACAAACAAATTCAAGGACCATTCTGTTCCCCTAACCTGGACGAGGGATAGGATACGGCCTCTGAAGGACTTTAATTGTAAGCTCGCACTATGACTTAATTTATCCAAAGAAACAGCCCCATTTTTGGTACCCTTTCTCTGCCACAATTAGTGAACTTCACCTCATTTTTGATCCAAATCACACCTACATATTACACTATCCCGTGAAATGAGCCTCCCAGACCCATAACGAGATCCACTCTTGTGAAAAATGGTCCTAAAGGTTCCTTCGCTCTTCATAAATATTGCCCCGCTTTTTCGCTAGAGACACCATTCAAGCATTTCTAACCAATTTCTTTTCTCAGCGTATAAGCGTAAAACCCCCTCGGCTATCCCCACCTCCACCCTTTTATAGCCTAAGAAATTTTGAATCGTCAATTCCGAAAAACAACTGAAGGCGGATGGTGCTCATGTGTCAGGGATGAATGCAGGAAAAATTTAAAAGCATTAGAAACAACTGATGCCTTGAAGCCCAATCCGAAGAGAAACTCGTAAATCAAAGCGTGAAATCAAAATAAAAGTCCACAAGCATGCAACAAAGCGCTTAGCTCAGATCGGAGAAAGATGAGAAAATATTTGAAAATTATAGCCAAGTATGAGATTCAGAGGATATTTGCTATAAAAACGATCAAATCAGTTTCAGAAAACTTGTAAGTTCCGAAAAATTTCCGCATATGATCACTGGGCTTTCCTCATGTTGAAGGAAGCGATCACGTGAAAGTTATGAGAACAGGGGGGGGGGGGCAATAAAAAAAGACATTTTGTCTCCACTTTCAGATGGATTTAAGCACACTTTGCTCAATTGAGACCGAGTGTTCCCAACTTAATATTGAAGAGCACATTTCATTCTATAAGAAAATCTTCATGTTGGCCACCCACGTGGACGGCAACAGAAGAATTTGCCCTGGAAACATGGTGCACTGGTCGAGCTCAATGGGGTCTTCGAAGGATTCGTGTACCATAACGACCTTTACTGGAAAGCTAGTTTCGAGGGGATTTGCATAGTGGTAGCTAATGCCTCTAGAAAACTATCCAACATTAAATCGATTCACGAAATTGCGTAAGAGCTTCAGGCTGAAGCTCTTACGGTAGACCTCCTTGAGCCTGACGACGGTGACAGATGACGTCATATTCTGAAGACGGTGAGGGCAGTGAAGGAGGGCCTGCGTTCACTTATAGAGGGACACTTAGGGAATACTCTGCTGAGGAACTCCCGTCAACGACGGCAATCTCTGCGAAGAAAAAAGGCCGAAGTCCGACATAGGCAAAATGTCTTTTTTTTTTTGCCCCCCCCCCTGTATGCGCCACTAACCAGGAAGGTCTTTCAGGGCGTGCCAAGCTTTTTGAAAACGGTCTTTTGCATGATATAGGGGCACATGCGGGAACCACAGAACCATGTTAATTTTTCCTGAACGGCCCTCTGAATACCAGAAAAGGGGTCCCTAGTTCGATTCCTCGTACAAATTTTTGCATTTCGAGTTGACGTTCCAAAATTCGCGCAAAATGGAGTTAGCATGAATAATTAGTACCATATTCATGATTAGGACCGTCAGTAACCCTTACAAATAGACTTTGATTAAAAAACTGGTGAAAAAGGTGTGACACCACAGTGGGGCTGCTTGGTGTCACACCTCTTACACCAATTTTTAAGTCAAAGTCTTTTTGTAAGGGTTACTGACGGCCCTAATCATGAATATGGTACTAATTATTCATGCTAACTCCATTTTGCGCGAATTTTGGAACGTCAACTCGAAATGCAAAAATTTGTCACCACGAGGAATCGAACTAGGGACCCCTTTTCTGGTATTCAGAGGGCCGTTCAGGAAAAATTAAACATGGTTCTGTGGTTCCCGCATGTGCCCCTATATCATGCAAAAGACCGTTTTCAAAAAGCTTGTCACGCCCTGAAAGACCTTCCTGGTAAGTCTGGTAGCCCACGGTAAGTAGGTAGCATGGGGTGTCAAAGAGAAGGCAAACTGCGGCGCTTTTCGCGACGGTGAAGTGCGCCGGAAGTGCGCAGAGCAGTTGATGTGAAACCGTCTCCCCCCCAGAAACGTTCCACGTCTCAGGTAGCTGCTTTTTGGCGAAATGTGTTGCGGTAAGCAGCCCACAACTGAAGAACTAGAGCTGGGAGACGGAATGGCCTGGTGCCACCAAACGCGCTGCGGCAAACTCGTCAACACATCCGTCTTCTTACCTTAGTCGCTACCCGTCTGTGAGCGAAAATCAACATCCCCACAAGTTTGGAATCCCGCTTTGCCTTCTTGATCGAATTCTCTTCTTTTT
Organism: Ostertagia ostertagi; assembly: GCA_036418205.1. Taxonomy (NCBI): domain Eukaryota; kingdom Metazoa; phylum Nematoda; class Chromadorea; order Rhabditida; family Trichostrongylidae; genus Ostertagia; species Ostertagia ostertagi. The sequence continues at coordinate 6,302 of MU891956.1, forward strand.
TCGCCACCAGCATTTCACTGAGCACACCACGTCCTTCCTGAACATACCTAGGAGATTGCGCCACTGATTAGCAAAATAACTTTGTTTAAGACCAGATACGCTGTAGTGGCGAATGATTCTGTTTACCTCGCGCACAGCTCAGGGAGCAAATCCCAAATTGTGGGTCGTCCATTCCAACCTAGGGTTGAGTTGTCGGCCGACCCCCAAGTCATTAGTTATATAGACGAACTGAATCTTTGGTCCGATCAGACCGTGGTTTCAAACCGTTGGACGCAGGTAAAGGCAAGAGGTTTTAGCAAGACTTTCAAATGCACAGTGCAGAATAGCCGCCTAAAATACGGTGCCATAATCAATTTATTCTCGACCTGAGCCACATGCATACAGTGCGTTTTCAAAGGCATAGATGCACACCCTAAAATTCTGTTTGAAAAGGGAAACCATGAGGTTTCGTGCTATGAAATCCTTCTCAATCGATTTCTCGTAGTCGATAACCTATCAATGGAAGCAAAGCAGATAATATCGCCTCACTTTCGGAAAAAATTTTTGGATGAAATTTTTTTCTTTGTTTCAAAAGTATGTGCACACTTGAAGAAGATCAGATTTTGGCGCCGAATTTCCCACCGATTTCAATCCGACTTTGCTGTTTTTACTTCGTCATCATGTCAATTCGCGCCATACTTCTTCCTGAAGATGAGCAAGCTCAGATCAAGGTTCTGCATGATAATGAACGTTCCAATCTAGAAATCGCACGATAACTTGGTCGTTCTCCTTAATGCATTCGAAGATTTATCTGGCACCCTGATAATTATACTCAGCACACACTCCGCTCCATCCACGATCCTTGACTGCTCAGAACAACAAAAGAGTAGCCCACATCCTGTCGGATTCTTCATTGACAGTCCGAGCTCAGATTTTTATTCCAGCCTCGAAAATAACCACTAAGTCCCTCATCCGCTCAAATGAATACACCACTCGACAGACGCTGAGAAAGGCTACTCACTTCAAGGCCCAGCACAAGTTAGCCACATTGGAGTCTGCTCGTACAGACACGGCAACATAGGATAGGACACCGGGCGAAGACACGGTTTTTCGAGAATTTCCTATTTTCAAAACAAGCAACTTTTTATGGACTTTCTCTCCTCAGGTAATCTTAACTCGTGGAAAGAGTTTGATCATGACGGGCCGGAAAGATTTTGTCACTGCTGAAGAGGTATGGCGATGAACCGGTCGTGTTCTCGAGATGGAATTTCGGAGGAGGCGCATTTGATGGGTCTGCGGCGCGGTTTCGCAATCAGCGGAAATTCAGAAGTTGCCGTTCCATTATTGCGTATGAACTGTAAAGAATACCAAGCAGTGCTCCAATGTCACCTGTTGCCCTTCCTTAGCGAAGCGGAGCGAAAATTGCATTTTTAGCAACAGGACCACGTGTCTTTCGATGCTTCGCAATCTACCAAAGAATGGCCTTAACCAAATGGTGCTGAAGCGATAGATTGGCTTGTGTGTCCTCCTTACTGCAACCCTATAGGGAGCCCTTGATCAAGGCGTTAACTTTAGCAACCGGCAGTATAATACCGCGGATGAACTGAAGGCGGCGGTAGAGGCTATTTGGGCCGACAGCGACGAAACAGCTATGCCAAACGTGGTTCAGATTATGCCGGACAGGATGTTTGAGCTAAATTAGAAACTCTGGAGGCCCCACTGATTTCTAATCTCAGCTATGTTTTTGTCTTTTGTTAAGTGTGCACATACTTTTGAAACAAAGAAAAAAATTTCATCCAAAATTTTTTTCGAAAGTGAGGCGATATTATCTGCTTTGCTTCCATTGATAGGTTATCGACTACGAGAAATCGATTGAGAAGGATTTCATAGCACGAGACCTCATGGTTGCCTTTTTCAAACGCGAATTTTGAGGGTGTGCACATACTTTTGAAACGCACTGTATAGAAGAACGGAGAAAGAAACTATCCGGAAACATTTTGTTAAGGGCATCTCGTTACGAGAGGGCAGGTCTCGAAATAGAACTACGAATAGCTTTCACATTCGAGCTTTTATTCAGGGGGTGCGGAAGCCGGTCAAGCTATCCTAAATAAAGATTACTATTCACTCAGTAGACATTTCGAAATTAATGCCAGAAAACACTGTTGAGTGATCTCTGAAAGAAAAATTGTTCTGGAACCACATTGGAACAGAAATAAACAAAATTCGACAAAAATGGTTTCAGTGTTTGAGGATCTTTTCTCGAAACTAGCAAAGGGCAGCTATGGAAAATCAGCAAGTGGACGCTCTGCAACTCGTAAGCATCCATTTTTGGGAGACGTGGCGCGTAAATTTCGGGTGGATAGTCTTGGAACTGGCTAATTTCGGGGATTGTTTCCATTGTGCTTGGGATATACCGATGTACGAAAGTGTAGCGCTCAGAGCTTACAGAGTTCGGGATTTGAGATGAATTTCCAGAGTAGGAACGCGCGTAACTTCTCGAATAAAACTAAAACAAAAATAACGATCAATCGTTTATATAAGAGGAAGACGTTAGGTAAACATCATCAACGTGTAAAAACCAGTCAGCGACCTGAAGTTTGCCCGAAATAATGCCTGCCAATAGACAAAGAGAACGTTGCAGGCGCCTATTTCGCAAAGGAAGGCGGGCATTCATTCCTTTCTCCTCACTTTGAGCTTAGTCCGGATTATCAACAAGGAGGAGGGGTGATTGCAAGCGGTATCTCGATGCACCGTCCATCACTATAGCCCCATAGCCTGCGACAGACGGACCTCACACGCAACAAATCAAGCCGAACTTCGCCAAAAGATCCTGGAAAATCACCCAGTACTACAATAGAAGAGAAAATCGTTGCTTTGGTAGATCCCTATTATGGAATTCTTCAACCCGCACTTTATATTATAGAATCGCAATGTGAATCCTCTCTTGCCAATTCGGCTAATTTAGTATTGTCAGTCCTCACATGTGACACGACTGGTGACGAGCATTGTGCAAGTCTGAGTCTTCTGCCATGGTCGGAAGCACTGTTTGGCACTTGGAATTATGGGTCGAAAAACGTTGTTGTAGCGAAAAAGAAGCCCAATTAACCCATACCCCGGCACACGACAGAAAGAGGTGAACAATACCAGCTGCTGAATGGCCCGCAGAAGGAGAGCAGCGGAAGAATGCTATGACTAGTTGACCTCAATTTTCCAACCCAATGAGAGGAAGGTAAGGGAAGAAGCCACTTGCAGTGATGGGAATGAACGATAACGAAAGGTCCTTATAAAAAAAAAGCTTGGTCACGTTTATCTTATTCAGGTTCATACATAAAGCACTGGCATAGATTGGAAAGCTGTTTCCAGACAAGAGTTTATTAAGCGAACTGTCATGCTCCTCCAAGGCCGGGAAAAGCTTACTATAATTGTATAGCGAGGCTTCACGTTGTCGAAAAGACACTGAAAATGGTCTTGCAGACTTCAAAAGTACTTTTGCCGCTACAGTCATAAATCCCACGTGATTACCAACCATTCACAGAACTGCACAACCGCATGTTCGGCATTTGCAAGAGGGAGTACAGATAGATCACTGTGGAAAAATGATGGAAATACCAAACATAAAAAATAAAGTAATTAAAAATAATTTTGAAGAAACCGAAACATCTGTGCTTCGCAATTTTTTCTCTATCTTCGAAAGAGGGTCAGCTATTTATTGTTTTAGCGTCCTAATCGCTCTATACTCGCTAAAATAATAAAAAGGTAACCCTTTTAAGAAGATAGAGAAAGAATTGCGAAGCATCGCCTGACGAGTCATTACCAAATATAATTTTGATATTGAGCAGAATCATTGCGCTGGCGCGCATTGTGGGTAGAAGGTATAAATTTGTTAGGGTGGTAGAAGAAGTGCTGAGACGATTGGTTATCGAAAGCTTTCAGAACTTTGCTTAATTTGATCGATACGCTGGAATCTGTGCTAGTGCGTGGATTTATTGCTGTCGATTCGGAAATTCTTCGCAGTGGGGATATATATTTGCCGCGGTTGCCTTTGAACTTTCAATCATATGTCGACGTTTCGACGCGATCATCTTCAATGGAATGGCTGTTACGGCACAGCGAGGGTATGTGGAAACCTTTTTCATCGCAGGCATCGCATTGGGAAGGGACACACGCTTCCATCATCAGTGCCAAGCTCTGGTTCGCAGGCTTCGAAGGAGGAGACACGGCTTCCGAAAGAACAAGACAAGGTTGGGAAGCCCAAACAGTGGAAGACTCCACCGTTCTCGGCGCTGTCGAAGAGGATCCGGAGATTAGCACCCGCAGCCTTGTGACAAGACTCGGGTGCACCCATCCCACAGTCCTCGGTCCCCTCCACGCCCTCGCCACAGGAAAGTGCCGACTCGATGGATCCCTCATGTCTTGACTGATAGCACGCGGCTCAGGCGGATACCCATTTGTCAGTTTCTCCTTCTTCGTCCGCACCGAAAGGAGTTTTTGGAAGGCATGATTACGCAAGAGATGAGAGTCTGGGTTCTTCGGGGGTGCTTAAACAAGCACAGGTGCCGGCTGGTCACTACAGAGAAGAACGAGCACCCGGCCGAACAAGCAAATCGGACCTTCACCCCAAAAGCTGTCTTCTTTGCTGCCTCTGGGATTCGCGAGGAATGTTGTATTATGAGCTGCTCCCGCAAGGGCATACCGTTACCGGCAGCATTTACGCCAGTCAGCTCCAGAAACTAGCGGACGCTGTTCAGAAAAACGACCGAGACGAACTTCTGCCACCTACTCCACGATGACGCCAGGCCCCACATAGCTAAGGAGACCCGTGCAAAATTGGAAGAGCTGGTTTGGGACGCAGTTCCCCACCCATCCTATTACCCTGGCATTGCCTTCTCTGATTATCACTTATTTCATCCCCTCGTGGCATTTCTAGCGAAGAAAAAATTCACCAAATTTGAAAGCGTTGAAGGAGCGTCGGCGGCATTGGTTGACGGTCTCAGTACCTGCTTAGTTCTGGGGAGAAGGGGGGTCGCCGACCTGCCCATTAGGTGGGACTCTGTAGTGAGTAACATGTGGTGATTATATTGTTGAGTAAATTCCATTGTACGCGGAATAAGAAAGTAAAGCACAAAAAAGTGTCAAACGGCTCAGGACTTTCTTACCATCCTAATATACTCAAGAATAAATATTTAATGCAGATAATGCGCCTAAGAATGGGCGAAATCCTCAGAAATAGGAATTAAAAAATGAAAATGAATAAAAATTAAGATATACAACAACATAAAGGGTTTATAATTTCTTCTATTTCTATTAAATTCATATTTTCAACTTTCTGTTTTTTTCAAGTGATTGAAAGACAGTAAGGCAAAGAGGCAGTGATTTTGATGATTTCGAAGATAAAGAAGAACTGCAAGGCGATCGTGTTTTACGAGGTCATTGTCAATATATCTATAATTTTTGATTATTGAGCAAAATACAAAATGGCTGTTGAATAAAATATATAAGAAAAGTTAAATACTAGATAAGTACATAGTGCATAATCATAAAGATAACAGGGAAGCCTAATCATCCAAAATCATCAAGAAAACTAACTTCGCCCTAATCCATCATTCTTGTAATAACAAAAAAAGCTATAAATTATCAGCATAATAATTATCATTTTTGAAAATATTCATTACAAATAGTAACGTCGATAGATAGTAAAGTGCGATTGTTGTTGCAGTTGTGAATACGTGAAAACTGAGGCTGTCAGAAGAGGATCCCAACGAATGTTGTAGGCGAGAACACCCGAGCTGTGTGACGTAATGATGATAGAGACGTCAACGCCATTTGATATGAAGTACGGTAGTGCAAAAATGTGCATGAAAGTACAAAACACCCGACGTAATCGTCCTTTCCAGGATACGCCACGCAATCGACCATTATCCAAAATGTTCGTGAGACTTAATGCGATTTGGCCCGAAATTCAATAGTGGTCGCCTTCTGATGTCATGGTTAGTCATGTTGACATGTCATGGTTATACCCTCACAGACCTGCACTGCACCATTTATCAAAGGGATGGACGGGTTTATTAGTTAGGGGTGGGGGCGGAACCAGGATTCCAACTTTGACTTCGAAGACAAGTCGTGGATCAAAGTTGTAAATTATAGCGCTTGCAAGTGACAGTGGAGATGTAAATTGCCACGTAATGTCAGTAGTGAGAATTCTTCGACAAGGGCGCAAAATAAAGGTCCCGCCTTAGCGACGAAACGATGTAGCATTATTGTAAACGGGATAAATGGAGTTGGGCCAATGCTGCACTCTAAGGCCTTAGCGCCTGGGCCTTGTCATATCATCCCGAAAATTGTGGGCATGCTTGCTTACGCGGCATTGCATTTATCTCGGGAAAAGCGTATTTCGGCCAGAAATCCGGAACCTTGAATTCGAAAGTGGAAAGTGGCGCCGCATGTCAATCCCTACCATACCTGTAACCTTATTCGTATTATGGAAATCTCTCGCTGGAGCACCCGGACCCAATGAACAGACTTCATTCACAAAATGGACTTTAAGCAGGCAATCTTGAAATTAGTGAAGAGAAGTTCGACAGTTTGCCTGAGATGATCACTTTGAAGAGATGGGCACATAAGTCAAATTTCATGACAGAGGGCATCGAAGCTAAGAGAGGTCAGGCCTAAATTTCAATAAGGACGTTGCGCGAGGAAACGGATTTAGAACACGGCGCTCCACCATTGAGGCCAAGAACGTATCCATGTATAGACTTCATGCAGAGGAAGAATACGGCTGTGTTACGACAGTATTATGCAGTGCGTTCCAATTCCTGAAAATTCTGAAAACTGGTCCTGAAACATGAGTATTTGAAGCAGGTTCAAATGCATCTAGTGGACTCAATTGCTTAGGCCTTTCTCCCCACGTAGCATTCACCTATGGCTTGCTTTTGCTCAGTTGCTCTTCCTGCAAACGAAATTTGTTTAAAGAATCATTGCGCTTTTATTTAAAGCATTCGGTCTATTCTTAGGTCCGGAAAGATTTCATTTTCTCCGAAAGAAAAAACTAAACTCATGGTATGACTGTTCGACACGGAGCTCTCAATGTGAAGTTCAGTTATTTTATTGCCCACAATAAAGTCGATGACGTGGAATAACAGGATCAGCATCTCCCGGCACTTCCTCCTCTGCCAGAGTGGTTGCATTCATGATAAAGAGGCCCTATTTCATCACATTCTCACCGTTATTTTTTAAAGGGGATTTAAAGTGGGGGGGGGGGGGGGGGAAAGGAGATCCCGTAATTTTAATTACGCTTAACACTTTTAATTTCACTTTAATTTAGTGTGAGGAGCGAAACAGTAGAGAGCAAATTGATTTTTAAAGCTTGCCAATTCGATGTTATTGCCATAATGCTTGAAAATTCGATGTTTTGCCATTTCGGCTGTTGTAACCATTTGCATAAAACTAACCCCCCAGAGGAATCCTTCACATGAACCATAGAGGTGTTACGTTTCAGAGGCGACCTTGAGGTTCTAAGGAGACCTTTTTTCTGTCCATTTACTCAGCTTTTCATACGTGAAAAGTTGCAAGCCAAAAATGATCACAACCTTTGAAAAGGCGTTTATGTCATCTTCGCTTTGTGGGCTTTTGCATGATGAGCTAAATTTGCACATTTGGAAATTTCTTCTCTACTGGTATATAATGTTTTCCTAGCGCCAATATATCACTCCTTTGTAATAGAGAAAAACCCGGAATAAGAAAGCAGAATTGAAAATCAGCAGCACTCTTTTTAGAGAGACGTAGAACATCAGGCACTGCTCTCAGGCTACTACATCGCATAGCTTGCGATTCTGTGACTAGTCAGAGTAAAAGAGCGGAAATCAAATGGCCTGCATTAAGCCTTCAGAGAAAAGTGACTCGAAGGCACATTTCACAAATAGTTCCGTCGAACATACCCTTTAGTCAAAAGTGTAGCAAGGTCCACACCCGTGTAACGGCTTAGGCGCCCGGAGCACATGATTATCATCAATGCGAAGCTTTAAAGTTTGCGTCTTACTCGTTCCAATATTCTCCCGCCTTAGGGCCTAGTTTTTCGCCTTTGTCGATTTGCAAACGGGGTTTTCTTCAAAAAGTTTGTTCTTTTCTCTCCGCTGGCTTCCACATAGCATCTATATGTTGGTATAGCGACGTGAAAAGGATCGCAGCAGTAGGGGTCCTTCCTCCAACGGAGGTCCTGGTACAGCTCTTCTCCCTCAACTCATACTTATTTATTTCATTTACTTATCTATTTATTCATTTCTATACACTCAAAGGTGTTACAGTCAATGAAAGCACCACGGAGAAAAAGCAATGGAACGATAAAAGAGCTACACTTGAGAACAGCATTTGTACTAAAAAAACGGACAGCGGATATATTGAATATTTTGTGCCCTCCTAGATGAGGTGGCGGGGTGTAATCCAGCAAAATCAGACAGACATAATTTTTTGTTTGCTCACGAGGCATTGACAAAAAGTATTTATGACATAACTTCAATGCATAAAAGTG
>MU891958.1:0-10751 GCA_036418205.1 Ostertagia ostertagi
GTTGAGTAATATTGCCACGGTTAGTTATTTTTTCGTTCAACTGTTGAGACGCGAGCCCATGGTTGTTAGAGGAAGCGATTACGATAAAGGGGAAGCACATGCACCACACGAAGCAGTTACTTGGCTGCCAAGGAAGCGAGTGTGGCGCTTTCACGACGAAAGGTGCGCTGGTTGCTGAGCAGGACTTCGAAAGCGCTCCGCCCCAAAAGCGATCCGCCCACTAGTTTACTTGTTGATTTGGACGAGCTGCGTGGCCAGCAGCGGCACAAATGGAGCATCTCGATTAAAGCGTGGTTTGGCATGGTGCCATCAAACGCGTTGCGGTGAACTCGTTCATACGTCCACTTTCTGAGCTGTTACCTGTTCATGAGTGAAAACCAACGGCCAAAAAGGGGTCCCGTTTTGCGTTTTCTTGACGGATTTTTCTGCTTTTTTCGCCACTGGCGTACCATTGAGCACCACCATAGGCCCTTCCTTGAATTTTCCGTAATCGCTGCCTTTAAGGTTGTATCTGACAAAATTATGCTCTGGTATGAAGCACCACGGCGGCGGTGCTTAGTCCTATATTCTTTGGTCCATTCGAACCGGTACTCTGCAATTCCACTTAACCGAGAATTCAGGTAGCACAAGAAAGCTGAGTTATGGGCAAAACCTTCACCTGCGGGAATCGAACCCGCACCTCTCCCGCATTTCCGGGTAGTTGTATTACCGATTATCCCATCGAGATAGCTTCACCTAAACCAAGCTTTTGATGGTATACTTACCAACATATCAATAAGGTGATGCTTGTTCGCGAAATACTGTTAGCTGCACCAAGTTAAAGTAATCTTCACCGAGAAAATCATGAGTTCTATCTCACCCATAAATCACTGCTTCAGACCCATCTTCACGATAAGAACGAAAAGAACAAAAAATGCGTTTGTTTTGGTAAACAATTCAAAAACCGAAGGACTGTTACGCGTTCAAATTCCCGCCGGACATCTTTCACAAATGCTTTATTTATTTATTTTTATTTATTTGAAACGACGCATAAGGCAGTCGTAGGAAACAACGATAAATGAGCAACAGTACAACAATCTCATATTTTTCTTAGCTAAGCGTTTGAAGAGCACAAAAGTGGGAGTGACGAGTGCCACGTTGGATTTAAAGGAGGAATTCACGATTAGAATGAAGGTCGAAGAAAGGGAAACTGACCTAGTTGAGGGACCCACGGACCTCCTGAGGGTGCGAACTGACGCGCAATTCGCATGGAAAAATTTGACCTCGGCGACCTATCATGCCTCAAAGCTGGCGGGTCCGGCGATCTCCGCCCACCGATCATCTGATCACTCGCCGTAGTTCAATACGTGGCGAGTGATTAGATAGCTGAGAGAGCGTAGTGTTGAAGAGGGCACAGCGATGAGAGTCGCATCAATGCTCGAATCAACGGGCAAGGAAGGGGTACCATTTCTCGGGTTCTGGGCCGTTTCTCATGGTTCTTCCTTCTTTCGTGTACCACTCACCATCCCTAGGTTAATTTGAAATGGGTTGCTTTTTCATCGTGAATTCGTCCTTTAAGTGGAACATAGCCCCGCACGACAGATTGAGGCTGACCGCGGGAACGATTCCACTTGGTTCTCATAGTGCTTTCACTAGGAATTCCTTGTGATTTTTTTCAGCTGCAGCAATGTTCTTTTCTATCGCACCCTATTCTTTCCATCGTTTTCACTCTATATACTCTAAAAAGGACTGCTTTCATTGCGGTCGCCACTACCACGTGGCGCGCACTTCTTCCCATGTGTACCTCCTCTCCGCCCGACCTACACACTAGATACTGTGACTTCGTAAGTTTGTTTCTCTTCGGATGGACTCCTCGTCGCAAATGTGTTAATTCTACAGTTGCGGTCAAAAGCGTTCGCGAGACGGTTCCTCAAGCATTAAATTTTTCCTCTCTGAATGGTCTTGTGACTTCCTTGACAGAAGAACTTTCCTTACCCTGCCTAGAATCTTTGCGACTTACGGGTTGCGAAACTACTAGCACAGGACAACCGACAGGAAACAATTCTAGGTGAGAAAGAAAATGTGCGACAAAATCGCTTCCGGCGAACACTTTTGACCGCTACGCATCTCAAACCTTATAGACATCCCTGATAAAAGTGAATAAGAATAAATATGCTACTGAAAGGCAAACTCCATCAAAATATTCCATAATGTTTTTATACACAAATTGTCACAGTCATCAGTCATGAAATGTACAAAAAAGTGAAAGAGATAAATATTGATAAGTAGAGATGAAATTGGCAGGAACGAAAACATTCCCATATTTTGTGGCGCAATTTGTTTCACTTTAGTGACTCACAGAAACTTTCATACACCCTGTGCATAAACTACACTACATACACATGTGCCAGGAGAACAAAATGCCAATCCATAAAATGGCTTTTCGCCAGAAAACGCTGAGCGACGCGTTTGTTTGTAAAACCAGAGTATCTGAGGTATAAACGTGAAAACGAAAAAGAAACAATGGAAAGAAAATGCGGAGCGACAACAAAAAAGACACACACACAACTGAGGAGATTATCGTCGAATGGCAGAACGAGACGAAAGAAGGCACAAAGACAGCTGGCAGCTCGCTACACCGAGGTGTTGAAGCCCTGTAAATTACTTCCCGGTCGAACGACCGCAGACTCGGGTGTTGAAACATGTGTTGGCATCGGGAGATGTTCTTCCAGTCTGCAAACGACTCGCTTGAGGATTGAAGGCAAATAAAATAACTGAATGTAAGGCTGTTAGGTAAAAAAACGGAATTTCTCAATTCTTCTGGGATGCGCCATGCTTACTGTTTTGCTGGAACTCGCGCAAGTGTTTCAATGTTCGTGGCTGTAGCTTTCACGTTGGCTTGTAATCAAAATCTGTTGTTAAAGGCTCGGGATGCGGTCGAATTATTGTGTTAATTTGTTCAAAAATTAGACAAGAAGTGCGAGAGGAACGTTAAGAAAAAAAGCAAAAAGCACCACAGAAAATACTGGAGTTTTCCTGTGAGGTCGATCGTCGTAACATAGACAATGAGAGACAGAGCGCTGCGAGGAGAGGGAAGACACGAAAAAGCACGTCATACGCAAGAGGGCGGGACGCTACGTGGGGTGGAACTGGTAAGCTCGGCAACGGTCGCGGCTGCCAAACGGAGCCATTAGCTCCCTTGCGTCACGACGGTACCGCCCCTTTGGTTGATGGTTCCTGTACAAATCCAGTCAAGCTTCCAGACTGCTTGGGACAGCTTACATGTCCAGGCGTAGCATGGACCTATGCAAACATTTGATGTCCCATCAGCCGCTTCCCCCACCCCACTTCCCCCTATCTCACGCATTGTCCGGGTCGTGGCCGGCCAAAGCACCAACTCTTACCCAATTCCATTTGAAGAGTAGATTCGATTAGGTCCTCTATAACCGGAGCTTTAGAACAAAAAAATGCAAAGAATTTCAAAAGGTCATAAATGAAAGAAACGAAGGTAATATTCATGGTACCGTACCTGTAGCTGGCTTTAGCCGGTGGAGGACTGGTGCGATAAGAACTGCTCTCCCTTCCCATAATGTCGGTATACCGAGGTTTTTCTTGCAACGGTTCCGATTCGAACGACTGAAAGTAGTTTTATTACCTTGACCAATTCTTGAAAATAAAGCAGCAGTAATTAGTCTAACCAAACCAACTGATTTGATAACAAAACTTACGGGGGTGCCGAATTTCTTTCGTGTAAATGAAGTCGATCGACTATTTCCATTACCATACACAGTTCCTCGCTTTTCCTCACGTTTTGATTGTTTTACACACCAACAGCAGAGGAAGATGAAAATAATGGCCTGAAAGGAGGACTGTAGGATTCTGGTAAAACGAATGGGAGATTTGTGAGTGGAAATAACTGCATTATTTTTGATCCTGTAATTTCTTTGCCAGACTATGATTTTCCAACAATACTGGCCTAGGTCCCAGTAGTAGGACACACAAATTTCATATGAGGTCGGATTAGTTTCCTTCTCCTGATCAATAACCATATTTTCATCATGGGCCACCACGACACGAAAGTAGCCGTGGCGTCAAAATTGGTCCGATCACGTCCATGCGACTTATATGGAAAAAGTATGAGCCATGATCACCCACACTTTGAAACTGCCCATTCGCATCTAGCCCCTTGCTACAATAACTGACTGTTCAGTGCTATGGTATAGAGCACAGATAAATATCAACAAATTTAATAGCCGTAGGTCCATACCTCCCTCATATGCGCTTCTCTATTTATAAAATATATACTTGACGGCCACGCCTTCATGTTCTCACCATAATTATTGCAATGGTTCCTAAGATGGCACTGAGCCAAATGAAGAAATTTTCTTTTTCACGCGATCGACACCACGGCTGTTCGCCTTTGTTCCATTCAAAACGATACTCATTCGGACGGTTATAGTCGACAACGATGCCGCCTGAAACTACGTTGTCAAGAGCCTGAAGAATTTTTGATAAGAAAATATCATATCACAAAGGAGAAACAAAACCGTTGTAAAGATAGATAATATTAAGAGATCAGGGGAAATATTGAATAGTAAATGTGCTGTGCTGCGGGACAGCGCTTTTTTGAAGGGTATGAATCGCCCAGATTGTGTCCAGGAAATCCTGTGGTCAAACGATATGTGGTGGATCGATTCGACGGTATGGTTAGAACCGCCCGTTATAGTCAGCGGGGTGAATAACGGTCGAGGAAATCTTCGGCCAAAGCTCTGCACTGTGTGAGAGTAGTGTTGAGAGTGAATGTACGCGCGGAGAGCACAGACGGCACGTGGCGAGAGTGAATGTCCGCGCGGGAGAGCGTGAGTGAACAGGCGAAAATCCTCGACAGGTCCTCGACGAATTTTCGACCGTATAGTCAAGGCATTCCTGAAGTCAATTATCAATTTCTAGCATTCCCAGGTCTCTTCTGTACAGGGGGGGGCAAAAAAAGGAGTCTTTTTCTCACATTCAAAACGAAATTAATTACGCGTGCGAAACCAAACCAAATGAGCCCAATGAATATTAAAGAGCACATTCTAATCTATCAAAAATACATAACAGCCTTCTACACCGACGACATCAGAAGATTTTCCCACGGAAACATGGTTCACGGTACGAGCTCAACGAGGTCGTCGAGGTACCATAGACCATTACGACGTCCCTGAAACGCTGGTCAAAAGCGGTCTTGCACAGTCACAGCTAGTGTCTCTAGAAGCTATTCACCAGTTAATCGATTGAAGAAATTATGTAGCAGCTTCAGGCCGGAGCGATTACGGTAAGCCTCGTTGAGCTCGACGGTGACGGCAGATGACGTCATATTCTGAAGACGGTGGGGGCAGTGAAGGAGGGCCTGCTTCTGCTTATGGGGGAACACCTAAGGAATATTCTGCCGTAAAACATTCATCAACAACGGCATCCTGTGCGAAGAAAAATTTGATGATGTGCGCCATGGGCAAGTGACTCTTTTTTCTGGCCCCGCCCCTGTATGCACGATGAGGGACGGATCGTTGACAGTGCTATAACATTCACCGTTTCAGGATGCTTATAAAAATCTGACAGCGTTGCACCTATACTTAGACCTCGATTATATCGCACACTCGTACAGAACATTGCTCGTCATGACAGCTGAGCTACGGAGCCTCAATGGTGGTTTGTTTCGAAACCAGCTAAACATGAAGAAACAAGAAGTCCTTTTTCCATCACTAATTTTATGCCACAGTACTGAATCACCATGACGCTGAGCATGCACCTCATTTTCTGAACACATCACCTCGGCTTGATGGAACGAGTGGCCTACAATGGCCCATAGGCATGAGCTCCTACAATGTTTCGTCCTCCCTTTCTCTCTGCGACAGTTTCGCGCGGCAATTTCGCAATGCTCTGTCCGCAGCTAGGAAAATTTTCCGCGGCGGAAAGATGCAGAATCCCGCACCTGTTAGAAGCAGCCATTTTGAAGAAGCCGTTCAAAATAGTCTGTCGAATCGATAAAAGTTTTTTCTTCTTTCCGTACTTCCTTGATAACGAGTTTTAATCAATTCAGAAATTTAGCGCATTATTTTGTATTAAAACTCACATTTATATTCGTGGACGCCTTTGATCCAATGCGACTGAACACACTCGAATCGCGCCACATCTCCCTGCATATAAGCCGAATACATCGATGAAGTTTTCGTCAAGTATTCCGGGTATTCGATGTTGATCGGACCGCAACTGTTATCTGAAATAGACATTTTTACCTATTGAAGGGTACGTATGGAAGCCTTTGCCTGTAGGGCACGCGATTATAAGGCGATCCGTGGAGGCGCTGTGCGCCCGACTTCGTTCAGAATTCTTCAATCAGTTCTGGTGAATACGTGCATGAATTCTAAAACTTCCCGCCTAGTCTATAAGTGCTTGATGACTAGCGCATACCCGCTCGGGGCAACGAGGGCAAGCTATGCTTATTGCTTCACTCTCTGAGCACTTTTATACGATAGTTGACACATGACCCCGATTCGGAACGGCAGGGATATTGAGACGGGGGTCGCGCTGCTGCCCGACAATAGTTGGCGCATTTAGAACTTCTGTTTTTGAAAGGTTAAACATCGTTTCGCCCCCGGTGAAATCGCCTTTTTGTTCCTGCTGATCATAGCTTTCCTTGAGGGTCGAGCGAATATTAATACGCCCCATAACCACAGTAATCCGTGACACTGTTTTGGGTCGCACATAACTTGCGATAAGTGTGTTATTGTTTCATGTGCATTCTTAGTAGGGATCTTTCTCACAAGGGAAGGATCCCAGGTCGAAGTGGCCATTTGTAACGAGACATACACCACTAGATGTGTTTTTGGACGCTGATCTCGAATCTGCTCTCCAAATCTGCGGAACGATTCCCTGAACGTAGTTATGAAGCGAGATAGTGCAGTGGCAGCGGCCCAGGCCGACGGAAAAGAGGTCGTGGGATCGAATTCTTGGCGATATCTCACATTTGCTTTCCTTGAGACATTGCTAAAGATGCTTTTATCCATATAAATTATTAGCGATTGCCTATATTACAAGTGGGAATAGCTAGCGAGGAGCATCTAACACTGTGCGCGCCATTCGCAAAAGATCGCCCCTTGTACTCGTAGCGCACGCGTCAGGCGCATTCGTGCCAAACAGAGGTGATATTCGTATTCAGCGCGTCAAAATGCCCCTTTCCACAACTTTTGGTCCAAATCTGAAATTGTGTACCTAACTTTGCAAATGTGGGCAGTCACCGTTGGTCATTTGCACATGGCACGCACACTTGATCGAAACTCCTCGCTATCTCCTCGCACTAGTAATAAAGGCGAGTGCTGATGACTTAGCATAGATGAGGATTTCCTTAACAATGTCCTCAGGAAAAGCAAAAGTCAAAACTCGCCGAAAATTCGATCCCACGACGTCTTTCCCGTTGGCCCGGGCCGCTGCCACTGCACTATCTCGCTTCATAACTACGTTCGGAGAATCGTTCCGCAGATTTGGAGAGCAGATTCAAGATCAGCGTCCAAAAACACATCTAGTGGTGTATGTCTCGTTACAAATGGCCACTTCGACCTGGGATCCTTCCCTTGTGAGATATCCCCATCGAATACAGAAACACATGTTCATTGCTATAAATTTCTAGCGGTAGGCTGCTTTCATAGTTCGCATCGGTGCGGTCGGTGCCGACGGTGCCGACGGCGCCGACCGCACCGACAGTGTGAAGAGCGTCAACACGCGCTCTGGCGCATGACGCGTGCGCTGGGCGCAGATGGGGCGCTCCGGTCGATAATCTTGGTTTTGGTGTATTTCTTGTATTTTTTTGCACTCACTTCATATGAATAAACAAAATTGCTTACGACCAACACACCCGGTATGGCCACATCCACCCGGAGTTGTGCGACGGATTCACGACGTCGCTCGCCCGCGGAACAACTGGAAAGTTAATCAATACAAGCATAAAAGCGGCAGTGCTCGGAGGGGGGGGCAGCCGCCGCGCGGGGCGTTGCGGCAACAGGAAATTCGCAAGCCAGGGGGAGTGTAGCCAATTCAGGGGGGTGGGGGTGAGGGCAGTCACTTAGCATGCGTGAGAAGCTGAAATGTCCCGTGAAAAGCTGGAATGTTCGAGTTACACTACATCGCTGAGCCGCGCACCGACTCCCCCCCCCCCGAGCCACATTGCGCCCATAAAAGAATAAGTATGAACAGGAAACACACGAATTAAAGCAACACGGCGCGAAAAAAAAAACATCGAAAAGCACAAGAAATACACCAAAACCAGGATTATCGATCGGAGCACGCGATCTGCGCCCAACGTTCGCGTCATGCGCCAGAGTGCGTATTGACGCTCTTCACACTGTCGGTGCGGTCGGCGCCGTCGGCGCCGTCGGCACCGACCGCACCGATGCGAACTATGAAAGCAGCCTTAGCATTTCCCCCACGAGAGTTATTGTACTCACGACGGCTTTCATGATAACTGGTGATACTGATGATCCTCCTCACCTCATATTTATGCTGATAACGTAATAGATTCACAGAAACATTTCTATTGAATACTTACAGAATCTTGTTGCGTCAATCCGCTCAGTGGTGAACACGTTCCATTCTTCCTTGATTTTCACACCCATTACCTTAAAGAAATTTATTTCAGATGAAGAATTGCATATTCAAAGGGAGAGCAGGGACAGGTACACATTCAGCAAAACGGAATTTATACAAGTCTTGTATTGATTTGTTGGGAATAAATATCACATAGATAAAGATAATATTACATGTTAGCTTGATGCACAAGCTACCCGCACCGCTCTCACACACAGGGCACATCTCATAGAACTGTGTAGGGTGCCAAATCAGCGTGGGTGCCAGATTTCTTACGAAATTGTGCGTGCCGGGGCCACCACACAATTCGGTATAAAAATGTGGCACAGTGGCAGCCAGCTCTCATTTAGTGACAAAGTCATACTATAGAAGCGCAACCGCGAGAGGAACCTCAGTCGGGTCTTGCCCGTTATTTGTCCGGTACAAGAGCTATGAGTTTGGCCATTGGTGCCTTTAGCTTCAGAGCAACCAGTTTCTCTTCTTAGGCCGTCGTAGAGTGTTCATTCACAGAATTGTTTGCCTTGACGGCTCAGGTGGCAGTTGTTGCTGTGCCAACAATACAATTGACGAATTAGGTGGACAATGCGTCAGGGATCAACGCAGTAACCACTTCGCGGTCTTTTCATGAAGGGCCACTTACTAAGCCACCCAATTTAGAGTTTACAAGTCAAGGACCTCCTTTTCAGTTGGGCGCTTCACGCTTTTGACGAATGTAAAAACGTTTTTTGATGAACCTCAGATCACCTTGCAATGAGCAGCCTCTCTTCATCCACCGTATCCTGGCGATGGGATGCAAAAAAAAACCACAACTAAGTTGGGAGTGTAGCCTGGCTGATATTTAAGGCTTTTTTGGCTGCTAACCATCACTTAAAAAGTCAAAGAAGATTTGAGTAGATTCACCTTAGCGTTCATGGTAGTGTAATCGTATTGACATGGTACGGAGTCACCACATTCGGAGATAATCGCGGCTGGATTATCCGGACACTGACTGAGTCCGTAGGCTTCGGTCAGCTGTGATTGCATACTGGGTTGGAGGTTAACTGAACATGGCTCTTTTTCAAAAACTGCTCTTAGAATATTTTAATGTCCTTGTCCTAAAGCTTAAATTTGAACCAATCCAAATCTATTACTCAATTAAGAATAGTTCCAAAACCAAAGTACTCACTGATATTCTGCTGTTGCAGATCCCTGCAGGTCTGCAGTCGTTGGTTGAGTACTTGGCCAGTAATAGGGTGGAAACGATATGCACCTCTGCAATGGGTAGCTCTATATGTTGCATTACTATCGGTTTTCAGTTGGGGAAGATCAAGCGAAATTTCCGGAAAAGCGATACGATTTTGTAATCCATTATAGTTATGTGGGCATTTTTGGAGTCGGTAGTGCATTAGCCACCCTTCAGAAAGCTCACAGAGAACATGCGCGCTCTCTTCCTCCGCCGCTGCTCACGCAAAGCCGCAAATCCTCACACTCAAAAATTGCAGTAATTGTACGTTTTTCCGTAATGACACCTCCCATAAGAAAAAATCCATGTGCTTGGAATAATTAAAAAAAACCCACGTCTCATATTTTGGAGCTGTTTTGTAGATGGGACCGCTCTTCATAGCGGCTTCCGGGAATACCTGGAACAAAAGCGATTCTAAAATTCGAACTGAAAAACAAAACTCTGCGGTTTCCCTCCCATGAATATAAGTGAGAAGTTGGATTACACGGTCCTGTAAATTGTCCCGAATTGCGCCATACTTTCAACTCCCAATTGAATCGAAGGAGCATTTGTATGGGTTTCCGACAAATACAATTGTACCCAGCGCCAAGACAACTTCCTGGCTGTTGTTTCTATCTTTCTACATTTGTCATCCTTGCCACACACTTATCAGCCCGGGCTTTTTTCACCTTCAACGATTTGGGATTAAGGTTGCATGGGGAAGCTTCAGCGCGAGCTAATGTCACAAATCATATTACACCACCCGAAAGCTGAATACGATTTCTAAAATTTTAACGCAAGGTATCTGTCTACCTACCTCAAACTTCTTGTCCTCGTCCTTGCTAGTGGTAAACATATTTTCTGTTGGCATACCAGCCTGGTTTTGTGTCTGCAGGTTCTGATCGGAGCCGGGCTCACCAGATCCCTGCACGCGATCTGAAAAGACATTATT
>MU891961.1:0-12997 GCA_036418205.1 Ostertagia ostertagi
CGACAGGGCGACACCATCTCGCCCAAACTCTTCAGCGCCGCTCTCGAGAACGTCATGCGTCAACTGGAATGGGAAGACATGGGAGTGAAGGTCGACGGCCGGCAACTACACCACCTTCGTTTTGCTGACGACATCGTTCTTATAACGCCGAACATCGAGCAAGCGGAGCGAATGCTGGCTGATTTCGACTGCGCCTGTGGTAAGGTTGGTCTACAGCTGAACCTAACGAAGACGATGTTTATGAGAAACGGATTGGTTCCTGATGCCCCATTCACGCTCAACGGAACGAACATCACCGAATGCTCCAGCTACGTGTACCTAGGTAAGCAAACCAGCCCTTTTGGCGTTTCGGCTGGGACCGTATGCTGAATGTTGGGGAGGGGATGGGGTCCCCAACGGTCGACGGTTTACTTCAACTCGGTTGGTACGATAGGAGAGTACTGACGCAAGTGGTGCAGCTGGTCCAGTAGCTTCGCCAGAAGGACCGGTCTGCTCACCCTTGGACTAAGCCTAGGAGAGGGGACGGACCCGTCCTCTCTTTAAGGCTTAGTTCTAAGGTAAGCGCCAAATTGTGGCGGTTCTAAGGACCGAGTTGAAGTGGTCCGTCCACCGTCGGGGACTCCATCCCCTCCCCAACATTCAGCATACGGTCCCAGCCGAAGCGCCAAAAGGGCTGGTTTGCTTACGTCGTCTAGGCTCGGGAAATCAATATGATGAACGATCTAGCTCCAGAGCTGAGCAGGAGGAAACGAGCGGCTTGGGGAGCGTATAAGAACATCGAGGGAGTAGTGAAGAAGACGAAGAACATCCGGCTCCGTGCCCACCTCTTCGATTCCGCTGTCCTTCCTGCCCTAACCTACGCCTCAGAGACTTGGACTCTGCGCAGGCAGGACGAGCATGCGGTCAGCGTTATCCAACGCGCTGTCGAGAGGACGATGCTAGGAGTGTGAGTAACCCTATACACGCAAGTGCAGAGGGGAATCCGGAGTTCGGAACTACGCCAACGATCGAAGATCAGGGACGCTGCCGTTTTCGCCAAGGAATCGAAGATAAGGTGGGCCGGACACGTCATGCGATTTTGCGATGACCGTTGGACCAGAGCGGTTACCGACTGGATCCCTCGGGACGTCAAACGAACACCTGGACGACCGCCGGCCCGATGGTCAGACTTCTTCACGAAAGCTCTGAACGAAAGGAATGATGGACTTCGTGTCCCTCGAGCAAGGAGGATCCACTGGACCACCCTAGCACGCGACAGGGACGAATGGAGACGTTGCTGGCGCCCGCTCGAGCAAATCGACGATCAACGGGACGACAGGTGATACAGGTGAAGTTTAGGCTCATTATTTGCTTTTCAGAAGGATCGCAGAAAGAAAGCAACTATCTTGAAGAGCTGATCTTCAATCTATCGAGCCATATAAAAGGCTTCCGACCTCTCCGGCTATGCTTTTCATTTTTCCAGTCATTTTTCTGTGGAAGTGGTGTGGTGGTGAGTGGCGCTGTTAAGCAGGTGCATGGTCGTGGATCAAAACTTGGATCACACGCCGTTCAGGTCACTCAAACCTTCCATACTTAAAAGGCCTTTTGATAGACTCATACATCGGCTGCCCTCTCCCCTTCTTACAGCTTGGCATTCGCCCACAAACGCCTGAAACAAAGCATAAAAACATAAAAGTTTAAAGTAGTCAGTGCGGTGAACTCGTTCATACGCCACTTTCTGAGCTGTGACCTCTTCATGAGTGAGAACCAGCGGCCAAAAAGGGGTCCCGTTTTGCATTTTCTTGACGGATTTTTCTGCTTTTTTCGCTACTGGCGTACCATTGAGCACCACCACCCCACGTCACACTAAACCCTTCTTGAATTTATCGTAATCTCTGCCTTTAAAGGAGGATTCCACGATAGGTCGAAAGTCGAAGAAGGAGAAAATCACTTCGTGAAAAGATGGATATATCCTCTGAGGCTGCGGACGACACGCAGTTCCCGGAAAGGATATGCCTCGGCGACCTAGCATGGCCCTCTCCGCGCGCTATCGGCGCGGCACGCCCATCGACTGGCTAACCACTCGCCGCAGGTCTCTAGCCGTTTAGCAGAAAGAGCGTTAGCGTTGAAGAGGGCGGCAAGAGTCGCATCGATACCGAAGTCAACGGGTGGGCAAGAGAGGGTCTCATTTCTCAGGTTCTTTGCCGCTTGTCATGATTTTTTCTTGATTCTGGCACCACTGACCACCTATACCTTAATTTTAATGGACTGTATTCTAATCGTGAACCCCGCATTCATGCTGGCTCATCTGCAAAGCAAGTCGAAAGAGGTTGGGCTCGAGATGAAACTGTCCAATGTGAAGTAGCCCCACCATCAATTTCTGCTGCAGTGAATGCTCATATCTGAATCCCACTAACCCACAGCCATAGCAGTGTAGCGTGCCTCCAAAGAGGATGGTTACCTTTCCCGACCGAAGTCATCGTCTGTGCTAACTGACAGCCTCACTTATCTGGGTAGTAACTTCATTGAGTTGTTTTAAGCCTAGAGAGGCTTGTTGGGTGTTTGACGAGGAGTCTTTTTCCTGAGATTCAATGAAATGTCTTTCACAGTCAGCAAACGGGTATCGTTAGCGCACTTTTTCGTGCTTGTACACCCACTACCGGGCCCAGATGTGATCGCGATTAGGTGATGATGGAATGCGGCTCTCTCCTTGAATAATATCTGCACTCACGAAAGAGTGATTCACAGTTGTTTCGTAAGGATTATTTTCTTACCATTAGCGCATTTTCGGGCACAGTTCAATGCCCTCATGGCAAGACGAAAAAGACAAAATTGGATTGCTCATACAGAGGGACTGTCTGCAGCGCCTGACAAAACGTTGTGTCATGGCTTGCAACGATTCTCATCAAATGTCAATAAACAGAAGAAAGATGTAGTGATAAGTAATAGGTCAATATAGAAGTGGGTTCGTTCCGCCTCTACCTCAGACGAACCACTGTCTGCCGTCACTCCCTAGAGGCTCCTCAGTGAGGTAGGAGTGACGACAAAAATGCTGGTATCAAGGATGTCAAAGAACCGAGAAACATTACTAGATGAGAGTAATAATCAAAGTAAATATTGGATGTAAAAACAAGGAAGCAACTGAACTAGGTTATGGGATCAAGGCTCCGTAGAATCCAGTGTTAGAACGTAAAAAGATACTCAGAATACCTGCCTTGATTTTTCATGGGCAGCTGTCCTTCATCGAATAATACAACAACCCTAATAATCTCAAATTTATACTTTTTTGAAGCGGTGTGATTCAGGTCAGCTCCGATCTATCCTGAATTAATATGAAAGACAACTATAATTTAGGTTTGGAAAGAAAGTTCTGCGACACTCTTTCCAAAATTTTCTTTTTTTCTGAAAAATTCATAGGTAACATTTATGACTACCAAATGGTAGAGCATTCTCAAGGCTTCAATCCACGAGGGTGGATATAAGTGCTGCAGTCAGTAGTTATCCAAGAAAATTCAAAAAATCTCGACCACTAGCAAATCCGTACTCCGAGTCACTGTCTAGTACAAATGTCTACAAAACCATGGATTCGTGTCAACGACTGACACTATCTGCAATAGCTTCTAATGGCATGCCGTTCAGCGCTACAGCGTGTTTCACCTTTACCAGCGCTTCCGATCTTTTGATATTTTTATAAGAAGCCAGCAGCGTCCCTACACTCCATTACAGGTAGGGCTCTTACGGAAGCTCAACTACAATTCTTCGTTATGGGCACCATTGTGTAGCTAGAGGTCTAGGCTGCGGAACTCCAGAAGCTGGCCGAGGCAGCTCGTCAGGAGCCCTCGTACCGCGACAATATTCATTTCTTTCATGACATTGCGAATCACCATGATCCGAAATGAGCCCGGTAAGAAATTCTGGAGTTGCGGCAAGATTTCTTACCCTCTCTTAGCGTATTCCCCTGGTCGAGCTATAAATAACTGCCACCTATCCTGGACCTTAAATCATCATCTTGATGACGAAATAATCAGACGATCAACTCCAACTCGAAAGTGAGGTCGCCTCCTTTCTCGACCCGCACTCCGCTGGGTTTTGGCGAAAGGAGCATCAAGAAATTTTCTGAGCGTTGGAGACAAGTGGTGGACACTCATGGTAGATATAAGACCGGTCAGGAGTTGTAACCAAAAAAGATAAAATTAAAATCAAAAATTTGAAAAAGTGTTGCAGGACTTTCTTTCCAACCTAATATTTCAGGAGCGTGAGGATGATGAAATCGATCCCTCCTAATGTTTTTCTTTTTATACTCGAAATCAACTGAGTGCGGCCAAGAATTATCTCGAATAGATTGTGTTTGGACACTTCTGTGGGGTTGATGCATAATTATTGCGGATTTTTTCAACAAATTTTATTCACTGAAGACGACAAAAATATTTAACAAAAACATGTTTAAATTGTTATTTCGAATCGTATTCACCATCCATCAAGAATGCTTCCCATTTGCTTTTCAGTCGGTCGTTTCCACCGGGTGAAAAAGTCACGATTCTCGGAGACGATCCACGCTCTAACATCGGCCTCCAAGTCATCCAGCTCGTCGTAATTTTTATTCGTTTACCGGTCTATAGGAGCTTCGCACCCGGTAAATATGGCTTCTTGAACTTCTTCACCAGCTTTCAAATTAGCTTTAATGACTGTTCCCTCGCCGAAAAGTTCGTCGAGATCGCAAATTGACTCTGCCGCATTTCAACCTTCCCTAAGTGGTAGAGCATATGTGATGAATATGATGATGACTTTCGATAAGCATTTTTGTTACGAAAGAAAGAAGAATATAATAAACAAAATGCCAATTTTTTTCAAAAAAAAAACAATGGGCGAAAAAAAAAAATCCGCAATAATTTATGCATAATACCAATACTAACAGCGCTGAGAAATCACTTCGAGCTACGTGTGTAGACGAGATTTGGATACCTTGGTTACCACATTTTTCCGTCTCCAGGTATACTTCACCCAATAAAAGTTCACCTGACTTGACCCAAAAAATATCTGTCGAAGGAAGCGGGAGGTATCATTTACAATAAAAAATGCCGGTTTTTGTAAAAATTACATAAAATTATAGCGATCGTCCCAGGAATCAGTGCACGTGAACACCTTGGTTCTTTCAATTAGATGTGTGTGAATATAGAGTTCAAATATTCATTATAATTACATATATCACATTATTTATATCTTTGCACAATGGTATCAAATTCAGAGCAAGTGGAACTACTATGAACAAGCCACTCTATTCGTGTGTTTCTGCTTTCCGACATAAGCCGCCTTCGACAGCGACTCGGAAGTATAAACAGAGATTCGGTGAGTGTCAGGTAGTTCTTTAGAGATGATAGAGTAGAGTGACTCCAACTCCGACGCGAGCAACTGTAAACAGACAGAATTCAGAGATCATGTATAGTAGTAGTAAAGATTTGGGGCGTGCCCTTGAGTTATTATTGGCTGTTGGGGTAGAGTGGCCAATAAGGGGCGCAGACGACATCTCTCTTATCATTTTGCTGAAGTTCTGCACATTTTAGGCATGAATCATTACTAACCGTGCTGTGGCTCAGGTCAAGTATAA
This sequence comes from Ostertagia ostertagi, assembly GCA_036418205.1. Classification (NCBI taxonomy): domain Eukaryota; kingdom Metazoa; phylum Nematoda; class Chromadorea; order Rhabditida; family Trichostrongylidae; genus Ostertagia; species Ostertagia ostertagi. The sequence continues at coordinate 5,585 of MU891961.1, forward strand.
GATGCTGTAGTCGTCGCGTATCGTTGAGATATGGGGCGTACTGCGACAGAATTTGTTGGATTTCCTCGTGAGAAAGCGTGGACACATTAAAGCCGAAGTCTGAAAAGAACAGGTTAGAAACTATGAGTAAAATTGATTAGGTTCAGTTTTTGAAGGCATATTTTATACGTCTCAATGTCTGATGGGCGACGTGCGGTCGCGAAGCGGCGCAGTGTCCCCTCGCTGTCCGCGCCGTGTCGCGACTGCACGCGTCCAATGGTTCCAAACACTTGGAATGTCTTACATAGGAGATTTTACAACGTTTCAATGATTACTACTGCTAACTTTGGATAGGAGATTTCAATATGCTCTCGAAAAACATCTGACCAACCTAGTTTCAGCACTTGAAGTTGCGATCGATGACTTCTCGGTAGAGCGGCATGAAAAGCGGCCTGGAGTGCCATCACTGGTTTCTCTCGCCATCCAATTCGTAGCGTGACTGTTGAGGGAGGTACGCCGCCTTAAATTCCGCCAATAGTCAAGAAATAATATTTTTACGAAAAAAAAATGGAAAAAAAAGTAAGCAGGTTTTCATTGTTCAGACCAGAAAGAAGAAGGATCATGGGAAAAGCGGAAAAATGGGTGCTGTCTTAGTTGGGCGGGGGGGGGGGGGGGGGACCACGCAGGGACGCGGGGCTCTGTTTGTCTCCTCCTGCAAGGCTTAATCCCCAATGGCGGTATTTGAATCACGCCAAAATGAGTGGCGAAATAATGTATTAAACTGCCCTGGGACTTAATCCTTTAGAGGAGTCAGCACGAACAGTGTTAGCGCGGCGCCGCCGCGTGGTACCTCCAGAATAGCGATAGCACCGGAAATGTTACGCACTTTTGAACACCTTAACGATGGCGTGATGCAATAGTGCACCACAATTTCAAAAAGCTGACCAGCTTGCTATCGTCGATTTCATCTTTCATGTTCCAATAACGTCCACATCATTATCCAGGAATCACTGTATATATTAAGTCACTATTGTTTATCGTTTCAAACAAATAAATAAATAAATAAATAAATTCCTATCACTATGAAAGACTGGAATAATAAGCTTTAGGAAATCGATAATGACAAAATTATTCAAAGTTTATGACTATTGCTGAAAAAATAGAAAAAAGATGCCGAGATACTGTCACAGTGGCTACGGTCAATGCGCTAATGAAATGATGCTTTCTGTGGAACGGAAAAGCACTCAAAATGAAAGAGCAAGCGAATCCGTATAAAATCAATATGTCTTTTGTTACCAGTAATGATCCGCAGAGGACGGAAACTGAAGAAACAGCTCGCTGCCAAGACAACGCAATCCGTGTGCTACCGGGACGTGAGTTTCCATAGAGTTAGCATAGTGCGCACTGATTACCGATCCATTTAGAAGATATTCGATGGGAACTTCGAATGGGGTCGTTGCAAGTCGAACGATTTAAGCGAGCGACACAGATCGACGCCATGGAACGTGGTTAGTCCTCTGAAACTAGCTTTGACATGTCTTATTAAATGCAGAACCCAAAATAAAGAATCAAATAACGAAAGCCCGCCAAGTGGTAAATCCGGAAATCGAAACCGTTAAGAAAAAGCACGCTTGTACAATTGCGAAGATAACATTTTTCTGCAGGAAACATGGTTCTCCGCATTGAAAGCAGAAAAATGTGGAAGTCAAAGCAGTGTGGTATGCTACGTTCCGGTTTCCGAATTCCGTCTCTAGAGATTCGTATAAGGTTATGAAGTGGCTGCTGCGCCTAGCTAATGGATCAGTAATTAGCTCCTTTCCATCTACGTTGAACGTTGCTGCATCAATTAAACAAATAATTAGTAAATAAATACCAAATAATAAATTAATGAGGTACTGAATAAATTTTCAATGTGATGAATAGGGAGCTCCGCAGAAAAATTGGTACTGATCAAAAAATGGTAAAACCCCCAGAAGCTTGAGACTAGACCAAGTCTTATGATTTTTAAAATGCAGTCGGTGGTGATCTATATGGTGAACGCACTGATGCCTGCTTAATTTTCTTATCTGCTCAATTCCACTTTGCATTGAGTAATAGTCACGGGATAAGAGAGGGCTGCCCTGGACGGTGCTAGAGCGCCGGGGTTCGTTCTGAAGACCATATGCATGGCATTTTAATCGTATAAGCCACTGCTTCACCATGTACCATCTTCACATATGCATATATATCTTTGTTTTTTTTTCCATTTTTTGTTGCATTCTAATTTTCATAGATAATTAATTTGAATAGCAGCTTACCCTGTAGGCGAGATTTTTGGCGATTTGATTGGATAACGTGGTCGTGGCGTTGACCTGTGAAGGTTGTGCGGTGGTTTGATCAGAACTGCCGGACAGACTGACCAGGTCTGAGAAGAAGTTCGACGTCATCGAGATCATATCCTAAAAGTATAAACAATTTATCAAATAAATAAATAAATAAATAAACAAATAAATAAATAAACAAATAAATCAATTAAGCGGAATTCTAATGATTTGAAACGACTGTAATGTGCGCAGTGGTGTGAGTCGCTGCAGAATCGTGTGAACATTAAGTGCAGTCTTATTTATTGCTTGCTTTACAGCCCTTCATACACACAACTTGCTAAACGCTATTGGGAGGTTTATGTACATATCTGCGAAGCCAAAAAAGCTACTCCGACAATGCCCTATCTAGACGCCAAAGTATGCGTCCCAACCTGCAGGAACCAGAGGTGGAGTTCAGACATGAGAATTGTGCACGGCGCATATTGAGTGACCTCAATGTAATGCTATCGCCTGCATTTGAGTACTTCTAGTCCCCCACACGATCCTTTATACCTCGGATGTCCGGTAGTCAGCTCTAGTTTTACATAAACTCAGTCTGTAGGACGCAACCTGCTCTCTCAATCTACGTCTGCGCACCGTGGAAATCCATAGCATCATCTGCTTTCTTGATTAATAGCTTTGAGATTCTTTATAGATTTGTACAGGGCAGTTTTCCAATTGTCCGAAACAGTTGCTGTCGTGAATGCCGTGGAAGTGGACGGAGAGGAAAGCGAGAATACGGTATCTGAATTGTGTAAGGAATAGAGGGAGGTACTAGTGCATTCTAAATAATAAGAAAGCAAGGGTGAGTTCATGAAACACCAAACCCAAATGAGTGGTCCAACTAGGTTGTGCTATAGAACAGAAGGGGGAGTCGCTCTTGTTACTTAATCGGGAGTTTCACCTATGCGAATGTGCGAGGTAGGTGAATGAATTGGGCGTTGGGTTTACCTACATATGTGGATGGGCGAGACGAGTGGTCTAATTGTAGCAAACCTAAATTAGCGAACCTGGAGCGGGGGGAATCAATTAGCTCTGATTGACTCAAAATTACATCGGTATGAAGCATCCAAATAAGCACACCGCACGCAACTATTTCAATTTTGAAATTCTGTTGATTCATGGTTCATTCTGTTGAGCTGGAACATTTGCAACAAAATCTCCTAGCGAACTTTAGCATACGGTGCTTCCGGATGAGAGTACCACTGTGAACGGCCACGCGCGATTTGTGGGACACGCACAATTCTATGACGCTATGTTAGCGAAGGGGTAGGAAAATCGCTGCGTTGCGCTCTTTAGCGCCCGTGCGATACACCTAGCCCATTCCCCTAATCAGTCTCAGAGAATGGAACAATGGTGTCAAAGGGCGGCGAACAGCTGGTGTTAACAATGATCAGCCCCGAACGAATTCGTTGTGTAAGCAGTTTCCAATAACGCGTTTCCAACTTTCTACACTTTTCTTCTTAGAGGTTGGATGAGTGGCGCCATCTAAAGGAACTGCTTACAGTTGCCCTCAATGATAGGTTCCAGGTAGTGATTCAAGGTTCATAATAACTAATTCCGAGGGCAGTGCGCAGGTTATGGGTTCGTAGCCCCAGTAGAATACATTCTGTTGCTGACCTTGAGCTTCCCAGTTCACTTCCAAGTGCTTCAGATCCACGAAAAAGACGTTATCGATAGTCGCTTCTAGGCATGGGTGGGTATTCTGGAAATGACAGGTGCTTTCTCCTGGCGAGCATACCCATAACTTCGTATTAAATTCAGTTTACCTTTAGATTGAGAAATGTCATCGAGGCACATAAATTGTCGAGCCGATTTCACGAGATCAGCTCTGGTGGTAGCCAACCGAGATCTCCAAGGGACATTCAGAAAGTCCGTCGGTTCGAATGGGTGGATCTGTTAGAATTATTTGAATATAATTATGTTGGTATATTTTAAAACTGAAGTATTCGTTGGCGGAAATCAATGAAAGGGAAAAACGCAAAAAAATGAAGAAACAAAAAATGGAAAGCAGTGTAAAGATACGAGCATAAGCTAGACAATCGAAAAAGATAAGGCGATAATTGAGAGAGTGCGTGGGGCATTCGAATCCCACTTAAGAACCTTGTACGGAATCACGTGTTCCAATTTCGGGGAGCCGCCTGATACGGTCCCGGCGGGCTTTTTCTATTCAACATTCCGTCTATTTATTGCTCTAGAGCAAAAAAAAAAAAACTGTTAAGTGCGGACAGACTGATGCCTCACAGTCGGCAGAAGCCTTGTGGCATCGTAGGTAACTGCAGGCTCAGCTTTCTAATTGCAGCGACCGTGAAGTAGGCTGAGATACAAGAAGACCTGTCTCTTATGGGCCACTGCGTCATGGTGGGGGTAATTTGATGCTCTACCGCATCTGCTTGAAGAATGCAGCAATTTTAGGCTGCAGTTTGACGGATCTAGGATTTAGATCATGACCCTTTAATTGCGACATGGGCTGCACTGTCAGTATAGAAGACATTTGGACATGGATTTGGGCAACCTGTTAGTATTTTACCGAGCTATAGCCAAGGAAGCTGCAAAAATTTCACCACGAAAAAGTTTCGCAGCCTTGACCGTCAACAGTATTTCAATAATAGTTAATACGCGCCGCCGAGCACGCGAAAATACGAGCGAGTGGTTAAGAGGTTAGACTCATGTCTGCACCTCTGAAAACCGCGAGTTCGATCCCTGCCGAGGCTTTAAACCATGCCTAGCAAAAATTGCAAAAATGGTTCTAGTACCAGCGTCAGGCCCAGGTTGACAGGCCGTCTGATGAAGTCCCAAAGGCAAGCATCACTGCTGAAGAGGCGATCTATGTCTTAGTTGAGTGCCAGAAGGGAGATAAGGCTGTCCAATTACGCTGGGATGTGCGAAGGCAGAGGGTTACATCATAAGTCGGCTGTTGACTGACCGTTCCGCCAAGAGGGTCACGCAAACAGTAATACAATAGGCGATGCGTGCACAGCTGATCGCCGAGAGAGCTGAGAGACGAGAAGAACGCAGACACGAAAAGTAGGGGCATTTAAAAAAAAAGTGGAAGTGGATTGTTGAAAGCTTCAAAAAACCTCTACTCTGTGGATCGAACGGCTCATACTTACCCGTCGGACCATGGCCTGGTTTCGTTGAAGCTGGGGAATCAGGTGTCAGGTCTCTTCTCGAGGAAACGGAAAGCAACTTTCCCCTCAGCCTCCCGAAATAGGCAAAAATGGGTTCCCTGAGGAACAAAATGGAACCGACAGCGATTGATCCTTTTCGACAGCTCTGTCAAAATGAGTAGAGCTAATCCCAGAAGAGGTGGGTAGCAAAGCTGCATTATAGCTTTCAAAGAAAGCAAAGGAGGAAAAAGAAGCAGGTGACGATCAGCTGAGGGGACCAGCTGATCAGTCGGTAACTGCTCTAAATGAATCGAGTACCCCGCTCACCCGATGCCCCGCCCATCGCTGGCAAATTTCCACGACAAATCGCTGGCAGTCACCGCCACCGCCGCGTTAGCAGCAGACACTGGGCGGAAGGGCGATGATGGTACAGGTTAGGTGCAAGAGCCGTTCTTTGATAGCATGGTCGATCTTATCAGAAATAAATCGCTGATGGATCAGTTAACGGTACTGTTGAGAAGGTAGATCGAGGGGTCAGCATGGTAAGCGAGGTTGAGTGAGGGTTGAGGTGAATTAGAGTTCGACACAGTGATACAATCAGTTTACTTCTAGCTATTTGCGTCGCAGGGAAGAAGATTGAGTCCGATCAATTATCGATTGCTTTTTGAAAAAAATCACATTAAACAATGGTGATATCAGGATTTCCCTGGAACTATCTCCAAACCAGCAGTTCATCTGCTTGTTAGGACGCAGTTTGCGAACTTTTTCCCTCAAAGATAATTTTAGCTAGCGGCTATGCGGAAATACAGTACCCCCACCACAGCTGCAGGTCATTTTGCTTTCAGTTTTTTGGCACTCGTCAGATCCGCTTTTCAATGGCTACTGATTGAATGCAGAGAAAGGGCAGAGGAAATTTCGCTGTAATCTAGTTTCTATTGAATGTTTCCTCGCTTGTTCTTGACCGGATCTCCATGGTATCTCTACTGGAATTGCATCTGTAACTTTTCCAAAAAAATTAAATAAAAATTTTCTGTTAAAAATGTTTTGCCGCGGTGCGCCATGCATTTGCCTTTCATTAAAATTTCAAAGGGGAATGCGTGATTGCAGTGCTTGGCAGGGAAATGTGGGAATCTTTTTGTAGTCGCGAATCTACCCTAAGACGTGGGAAGCAATCTACGAAGTAAAGAGTGATGTCAGAGTGGGGAAGGATCGAACCAGTGGATGCTTGTAAACTTCAATAAATCGCCCACCGAAATGCCTTGCTTCCAACTCCACATCAACTTGTTACCTTAGCCTCCCAATTTACGAGGATAGCAGAAAGAACGAAAAATAAGCGTGGGTTTTGATGTTTATTAATCCAAGCGACCGGAAAGAAATTGAATTCCCGCCGTAAAACTGTCACAACTGTTGGTGGGGTGTCAGTACGTGAAAATGTGTTGAGAGCATAAGGGTGAACGTGTTTTATGGTAAGCCTTCCCAGAAACTTGGCCTCGCACATGCCATGCGCTTCATCACAAAATTTCCGATCCCACCCACCGTGGCAGATGCCGTCCAGCGGATGGGAGAAGCACCCTTTCCGAGGACGACCCTTCAGTGTCTAATCATTTTGCCATTTTGCGGCTGCATTTCGCTCAGACGGCCATCCTGATTGAAATCGAGAGCCGCGCCGAGTATTCCAAACTAGAATTACAAACTTGGATATCAAAGGTTATTGCGGAGGTGACAGCGATAATTGTGCCGCTACAGTGCGCCTGCATCGTAGAAGAGATCCTGGACAGAATTTTATATGGGCTGACCAAGCTTCCAGTTTCTCCAAATTGGTCTCCGGTTCTTCTTTAAACCGTACGATTAGGTAACTCAGCAATTTGTAGGGCTGTCTGGGAGCTCTCACGCACACAACACACACTATTACAGAGTCATTTTTCTAACCTCCTTCGAGAGGCTTGTACAGTCTAGTACTTCACAGTGGGAATGTTTATTCC
>MU891968.1:0-19417 GCA_036418205.1 Ostertagia ostertagi
CCGGCTAGCAAAAATTGCAGTACATTTTTACTTATTTAATTATTTAGCTATTAATTACAATTGAGGTACAGGAAGATATAATTAATTGAACACATTGATACCAAGTTGGTGCCTTCTTCAACGTTTTTGAAAAAGGTGTTTATAGGGGGGCATATGGTACAACAGCTCATCTCGCCTAAAGAAATTCGATTTCTCGCAGGAAAGGAATCTCTAAATTGGGTGTAAAAGCGGCTGAAATTTAAGCAAAAACTGAGATTTCTGTAGGCGGCAGCAACTGTCCTCACCTGCCCCTCCCCCTATTGGAGGAGATCTTCGAAAAATTCCTTTTCTGATTTTGACTTAAAAAAAACAAACGGTTCTTCTCAGAAATAGCCTTTCAAAAGAAGTAGCTAAACAAAGAGCTGTGAATGAGCAAAGCTAATAGTGGTAAACGACGTTATTTGGTGATTTCACGAATCGGGATTTTTTGACTCGATTTCACAGAGCTAGTAGAACTCCTTATTTCTCCTTGAAACTCGTAGTAATCTGCCTTATCTATCGGAGAAAGTGGACATTTGGCAGAAATGTCCGTACGAAAAGGCGTAATTAGAGCCCGAGGGACGCATTAGAAGTCACGAGCCGTACCCATTGAGCATTGAATTATTCGGTGGAGATAAGCTGTGTGCTTCTCAGCTGGTGGCATGCAGGCGTTGGTCGTTGTAAAATAATGATCATGTGAAGGGCGAAATTGCACGTCAGCCTTCCTCGATAACCTAATTACTCACTGAGAAGAATCTTACAGCAGCTGGCTGCTGCGATCAGTGACAAATTACTCACGTCAGGTGCCAGCATTGTAGCTGCACAAATTGAAAGGATGAATTATGATAAGCTTGAATGGCCAGTTTTTCCAACTCTTAAGTCACGCGTTCTATTTATACGTTCGTGGATGCATTTAAGTGCTCATTTGCCACGCAGTATTGCCTAAGGGCTATAATGTGAGCTCATAACAGTTTTTGAGTGTTCTGTGAGACGTGCTTGGCCAAGGCATGCGTCCTGCCGATTCTGAAATTCTGGGTAACCCTCGAAGGATTTCGAAACCAGGAACAGTGCGACTGGGTGCCGCAGTCGGTCCTTGAGCTACGCTCTTCTCTTGTAGTCAAATATATCGCAACTGGTTCAAAATTTAAAATATTATATTAACATTATATAGCACTACATCATGAATATTATGCTATGTTATTGTAAATATTAATGAGAGGAAAAATTTGCGGAAATGAGTTGTGTGCTTGCCTCAAGTTTCGCTTATTTTAGAAAGTCTTCAAGCATCCATCTAAAGGAATGAGGCTCGGTTATTGTGCGTTGAAATACAAACTAATCGGAAAGTCTCAAGAACTCAAAACCAAAAAGTTTGATCACGACTCCGAACTTCTTCTTTATCCTTCGATTTTCATCAAAGGGCAGGTGTCAATCGAAAGATAAGACCCTACCTTCCCTCTCTTCCATTTTTATGATAGTTTTGAAGTTTTGTGCTTTTAAGTGCTGAACACCAGCTTTTTTCGCGATGGTAAAGTACAGGTAATGATTATCTTGGAATAAGCGCTCCACATTCATCACACTGTAAACCGTCGATCGTGTCTCGAGACTTTTTGAACTGAGAAGCCACATTGCCATTAACTTTCCGAAATTTTTCACGACCCCCTCTGCCAGTCAAAAATTTCCAACGACCCCGCGCCCATTGCTCTGTATTCTATACGTATTTCAATTCCTGCACACCAGTCGACAAGCGGCGGCCGTTCCACAATTCCGGACCCCCACTTTTCCCTCTCCGCAATTAGCAAAACAAGCCGCCCGCTCCCATAAGACGGCTGCGGGGCGGGGGCCGAGCACATCCACTAATCTCCTAATTCCATCTTATTTGGGAGTTCCCAGAGTAATGTGTTTCCACCAAATATGAGAACAAACCTGCCAAAAACAGCTCCGAGTCCCCGCACCAGACACTCTCTCCACTGTCACCACAAAATAACGACGCCCCACACGTTAGTACTTGTTGCAGCATAGGATTACCTCCCTCAGGGTGGCAAATTAGATCCCACTCATTCTACCAGCACGAGAGGTAAATATGAATCCTCACTCTATAGCTTAATTTCGCTTCGACCGATTAAAATTCCTTCTGGTTCATAGCTACTTAGTACATTATTGATACCTGAGCTTTTCATGGTCGAGGCTTCGGTTGCTCTGCTCTATTGTCTAGCAGAAAGCTTATATTGTCTTATTGTTGGATGTTTACAACAACTCGTGCGAGATATTGTAACAACTTTTCTGAATCCGAAATCTATCTTACGGCGTTATTCGTGTTTGATATGTGCGGAAGTTATTACGCTCTGTTGTTGTTTTAGCGCACAAATGAGTGCAAAGATAAATAAATAAATAAATGCAATAGAAGAAGAATGTCGCAAGACTTCTTCTGAATGTGAGGTGGAATACGACATGCTCTTCACCAGATACCAGTTACCAGCAGGTAACTGATGCACACAGTGCAGTTACTATTAATGGAATCTGATACTGAAGTTCATGCTAGTGGAAATACAACACCCCACATTCAAAGGTGAAGTATGAAAGGATAAAGCATTCGGGATTAACCCTTTCGGACCTGAATTTTTCCCCGTGGAGAAATTTTTCTTCTAGCTATTGTTTATTACTTGTGAGCATATAGGTATCATTATGGCGAAATTTGGAAGCTATTCGATCACAAACAAAGAAACTAAGAAGCTTTGAAAATTGGCCCACCTTCTTAGTTTTTAAGCTTATGTCGAAACAATTCGAAATTTCATAGTTATGCCGAAAAAGTTTATAATCTTGCATAATTATAACCCATAATTTTGATTTAGGAATGGATCCACTTCAAGTATTTTAAGAAAAAGTCACACTTACTTGGCCGGTTGCGGGGGTCAGCGCCCATTCACTGTTGCACTTGTACACAAATACTTGCAATATAACGTAATGCAGGCAAAGTACAACAAATGATGGCCGGTTCTAAGGTTCATAATTAGGAATCAGGGAAGGTTTGAGTCCTGAAAGCAAGCCTCCCTAGCCGCTAGGATTCGACACCAATCGGCTGTCTTGTCGCGTGAACTGCAATTAGAAAGTTTGAGATTCTTACGGTGGTCGACAACTTGCATACCCGGCATAGGAGCCAGTGGAGCCGACTAAGTTGAGACAATAATTGTTTTATATTTTTTAGAATGTAGCAAACTCACAGATACTAGCGACTTGACATGATGCTTCAACATTCATTAGTATTGCAGTAATTGTATAAAAGATTCTGTTGTAGTTGGCGACTTTGCCGGTACCCGAAGTAGTATTTCTATCAGCGCGAGAACTCAAATTTTTGATTGCAGGGTAAGCAAAAAGAGCAGTAGATCCTGGGAGAAAAGGACAAGCTTAAGAGTATTGCCTGAGAGTTCATTTTATTTAAGAGCTCAGCCATTACTCGATCTACTGAGTATAAAGCTCTTCTAGATGCTAGAATAAGCGCACTGTGTCACTTAGTGTGTAGTCTTAAGCTATTAGAAACTGGATCGGAAGCGTCGAAGAATAGTTAAAGTCCGGGCTTAATATGTGGTAAACACATATAGTCTGTCTAACGGAAGGCGCGCTAATTGCTGTCGACTAACTTGATGGGATAAGGATCCCTAAGCATATAGCGATCGCTCCGTGGACTGAATAGTTTTCCCCATCGAGAAAATCGTCCTCCCGACTCGTGTGATACTGTTCTATCTAAATGCGCAACGCTACCGGAGGGATGGAAGACTTTGGTTGGCTCGGACAACGCACAAAACAGGGCTTGATCCCCGGAAAGCGCGCGTGGTAACGTGAAAAGCAGCGCCTCTTGCCACTACACCACTTCCGCCCGTTCAGCATTTGTCAGAGAAGGTTCGTAAAATTCACTGATCAATTACTAGCTTTGCCATCACAGCAGGTGTATCCTTCACTGTAACAAATGACCACCGTGTTATTGAGCTTTTTATTTGATGAGCCTGCGTGCCCGGAAAACTGGACAAGGTGTGTGTAATTGATTACGACACAGCCTTCTTCTGTCCTCGTCGGCAGTGCATTCGTGACTAATGATGGCCTCTCAATGGCTCCCAACTGATGCGCTCGTTTGTTCACAGCGACAGCAGCAGCATGAGCCCAGCAGTCGGGCCAGCCAGCCGGCCCCGTTGGCGCCACGGCCGCCGTTGCATCCGAGCAGCGGCGATCCCTCAGGGCAGGCGCTGTAAATCGAGTGCTTGTCGTTGTTTCCTGTCCCGGCTCGGTTTTCTCATGAAAAACTCACGTTCAGTCAGTAGCCGCGACATCTGTTTCATGACGCTTACACGGATCTTCGTGTTCTTCGCTCAAAAAAGCACGTGGCGGCTGTCGGCGACCGGTCCCCCGTAAGCGAACCCGTCACATTACTTCGAATGAAAGAAACTTCGGTTACACGCGCCCTTTTCATTTCAATACCACCCGGGAACGAAGACAAATCATCATTCATCCCGACGACTATTTATTTCGACCCACAGTGGCGGGGGAATCCATTTCCAACGGTAGCTTTTCGTCCCTAGAGACTTCTTCGGCTTTCCTGTTGGAACACTGCTAGAGGTTTTGTTTCCTAACCGTTTCATCAAAGGCTAAGGACTCTTTAGAAAACAAAAATTCTTCAGACGTTCTTAAAAGGATAGAGTATTTCAACAAGGAAGTCAATATGATTATTGCTCGTTTGGCGTTTTTCCAAACGTTGATTTCCGGTTTCCGACTTTCGATGAAGTCTCGGCACAAAAATTCTAACAAGGATCTCAAAGTGTTTCTGACGCTGTTAAATTTTATTCGTTCCTTGGCACTTCCCACTGCTCTCTGAGAAACAACGTCCACAATAATTATTGGGATCTTCATGAAATTTCACCTCAGAATTCCTTCCTGTGATGATAGTTACGTCAAACATCAGTAGTACTTTTGGTACCACAATGATTTGTTATTTTTGACGTCATATTTTCTCATGCGGCTAGCCAATATAACAAGGCTTTACATAGGCAGTCTAGTGGATACCTTGCATCCTATTTTCATTGTCATTTGGAGAACTTTTTCGCCTGCCTTCTTTATTACTAGTGATGTGACATTGCGCTTGTTTGCGTGCATTAACAAATAAATAAATAAATAAATATAATAAACAAATAAATAAATAAATAAACAAAATGAACGTGAGTTCTGTAGTATTTGCAGACCAATTTGCTTTTTTCATTCAGGACTTCGTTCTATTACCATTTCGCTCATACTCGTTTTCCGTCACGATTTCCGATTTCCGATTTTTGGAATTACGGAATTATTGTCGTTCGCCTCAATTACTGTTTTTTCATCATTGAAAGGAAAATTAGTCGGCGATTTCCATTTGTTCTCCGTTTTCGTGGTTTTTTAGCAGCACATCCATTTCAGTACCACGACGTGCCCATGTCCGTCACAAATGTGCAGCCTGTCGGGTATGTGTGCTTGAAATTTTGTCCCTGTAACTGTTCAGATTCATTCTTTGCCTACCTTTTTTATTTTTGTTTTTTTATTATCTTTGTTTTGTAATTTTGAAAGTTTTTCTTGATACATTTTCCGACGCTATCGCAATATACGGGGCATCCTCTATGACCAAGCCTAGGAGGAGGCAGGAGCTTTAGGGAAAATGAAAATGGCTCACACATCTTGGAGACTCTCCTCACACCGCCTAAGGCTTAGTCCCGTGTGGAACAAAAAGAAATGTTTTTTTATGCGGTTTGAAAAGCATTGCCATCACAATGCCCCGTATATTGCGATAGCGCCTATTTTCCTTCAAAATCTGTCAGATAAGATTGAAGTTTAAACTGGTCCAAGCAGACTCTCAAAATAATTATTGTGGCTCATTATGCTATTTAGCACCAACTGTTCTATTACACTCGTCCTATAATAATTGTCATAAATAAAGAATGACTAAGCGTGAATGCTGAATTTTATGAACCACTTTGTTCCTTTCTTCTTCCCCTTCGACTTCTCCCCCTTCTTCTCCACCCCCCCACTCTCACCCCCACCCAGAACTTCTAGCTAAGAAATAGCAATGTAATGGAATTTTTAACCGGAGTTTTTAATGATTTTTTATGGCTTTTCGTGACCAGTCACGCATATTTAACGCTGCAATTACTCGGCGACAATCTTCATTAATCTGTCGCTGCTGATGATTCCATCGCCATGGCTGTCCACGTCTTGTAGAGGAGTGCATCGGGAAGCTTTGGCAGCGAAACCGGTGGAAATCCCTAGGTCCCATTGACGTCCTGCCCAATTAAATGGTATATGTGCCGCACTTACCTCTGTATGTATCACCTCAGATGGTGACAAGGTCATTCATTTATTGGTAATTTACCTAGGGGAGGTCGTATTCAAGATTTTGGAAGGGGGTCTTATTTCCAATTTTGGGCAGGGAGATCGTATCTGAAGGCAGCGTTCGCACTGATCGAGTGCGGAGACGAGTTGGACACGACATCCGTGTAGGAGCATGGTCATTGGGGGTGGTTAAAAAAAAAAGGAAAAAGCAAAGTCTCAATAAGGGGGTATTATGGCGATTGAAACTGAGTATAGAGATGCGAAGTGGAACGACAGTGGAGAAAAACTGAGAAAAACCGTCGACAAGGCCGTTAACAAAACCCTCTTTCCCACTAGCAGTGAAGGAGGCTGGCTTGGGGAAGAGGCACGTACAAACAAGTTTTCTGGAGATGTCAGTCGTTCTATCGGTTGATACGGCAATCAACCTAGCTGATTTCACACGTTATGCCAGCCACGCACCACTTCCGGAGGTGGGCGGTCCCGGATTGAAACCGACGGCCCCGGGGGCTTAACGACGTTTTTCAAGGTGGAAAGTTGCTGCAATGTGTGCAGCTACCCACATACAACCTCCAGGCACGGGAATTACTTCTCTAGCGTGTCTGAGCCCGACCTTTGCCTTTAAGCCCGAACTTCCTGTTAAGGCGTCGTAAAGCGGCCCGATCGACGGGGCTTTCACCAACACATCCCCTTCTACGAGGACACGTTTAACTGACTTCTCTTTGCGCCTAGTCACGATTCCGGACAAGAGGAGACGTAGGAGTAAGAGTTACACGGTTTTCAGAGCACTGCACCGATGTGCCCTTGTATCTTGCGATTAGCGACATTCGAGCAGTAATGGCGGGGGGGAGCGGCAAAGCGGGAGTTGAAAAGCTTGTATGATTGTGAAGGGGTGAGGAAAGAAACGGGTTGTTTCAAGGCTTTCCAAAACAATTTTCCCAACAATGCAATTTCTCCACTTTGGTGAGGGAGAGTTGTAGTTGAAATGTGCCGACTGGTCTCCTAGAAAACAGACATGGTAGCCCAGCGGGGAGTTGAAGGGGTGTATTGAGGGTGAACCCCTCCACGGGTGGTGGTATAAAGGGAGAGCGCATGGAGACTTTTTAAAATGGCTAAAGCCTGAAATTTTCAAAATCATCCTAATATCGATGGCTTGACCCCTGGTGATGACGCACCCCCGATATCCAGGGAATTTCGCGCATTTCTCCTACTTTTGAAGCTCACTCGGAAAGGAGATAAGATTCCAGCTGCTGCTAACCTTCAAGGTGATATAGCGGCCGCTTTGTGGATTTTGTAACCCGCAAATTTTGGAATCAGTACTGCGAAAGATTTTTCCAAGCAAACGTCCCAAAAAGTTGCTATAAAAAATACTTCGGCTTATACCACATCGGGATCCCGTTGCAAAAATAACTACGTGCCACGCCGACATACAGGGAGATGGAAGTGGCTTTATATTCTCACTTACCAATATTTTCCGAATGTACAGTAGCGCGGAAAAAGTCTCGCGCGAAACGTTTTTCGCCTGTAATCATTTTTTTTTACTCACCCAAACAGTGCGCCGTGACAAGACCTGTTAGAGGGGCCTTTCGATACCTTTTAGAGCCTTCGAAACCTTAAGTGTTAAAGAATCCAGATATTTGAAAGAAAGGCTTCAAACTGATATCAAGATCTTTCTCTGGAAAATGGAATGCACGAAAAAGCGTTTCGGCGAACACTTTTGACCGCTATTGTATTTTAAAGCCATGTAATTGGGTGAGTTACTTTATTTTCAAGTTAATTGAGATAATTAATGTTTATCAATTATCTACACATTTACAACTAATGACATGAGAATTCATTGTTCCTCCCTTCTCTCACCGATTGCTGGTGAGTACAGAGGATGTGTGTGTATCCGTTCAGCCTC
Organism: Ostertagia ostertagi; assembly: GCA_036418205.1. Classification (NCBI taxonomy): domain Eukaryota; kingdom Metazoa; phylum Nematoda; class Chromadorea; order Rhabditida; family Trichostrongylidae; genus Ostertagia; species Ostertagia ostertagi. Next base: position 8,258 of record MU891968.1, read on the forward strand.
TGTTAAAGGAATCCTTCCCAGAAAATCCCTGATTCTCTTCCAACAAGATTATGTCAGTTCTGATCACTGGAGGCAAGATATGTGCAAAGTGTCGCGCACAAAGATTCATTTTCCAAAGACAACAAAACTTACGAGAATCACACTCCATGGACGGTCGATGGTAGGTCGGGCAGACACAAGAGAAAGATGTGCGCCTTGGGACGGCCACGTATCAGGCGACGCATTGAAAGAATCGGGTTAACGTTTGATTTTGGAGAATAGAGACAAATCGATCGATAGAATAGGATGCAGTAGAAGTGTGAGATGTTAATGCAATAAGTCAAAAGGTCAAAAAGAGTTTCTAGTGACAGCACTCCGTGAACCAAGTGGAAGCGTTCCCGCCGCCAGCATTTGTGACAGATGTCCGGCGGGAATTTGAACGCGTAGCAGTCCTTCCGGTTTTTCGAATTGTTTACCAAAACAAATGCAATTTTTTGTTCTTTGTTCTATACGATGGATCTCAGGGCAATGATTAATGGGTTAGAAAGAATCATGATTTCTCCGGGAAATATTCCTATATGGGCACCTGCCAAACAAAGACTAAGCGGCTTCTTTGGATCTCCGCCTTTAATAATTCATGGAACCAACTGAGCTTGAGAATTACGCTTTTGATCTATGCGTCTTTGATCAGATGCATGACTTGTGTCGCTGTCTTTCGTCAAATATATTATAGATTTTATCAGCAATGTTATTCATTTGTTAGAAAATGTCTTTTTTCATTTTTTTTCCATTCACAACTGATCGTATTATAGATCTTTATATCTTCTGTGTGATTATTGAGTTAAGCATAGTAATTGTAGCGTCGTTGATGAGACATCATGAATAAACTCAAATAAGTTAAATAAATAAATAAATAAATATAATAAGTAAATAATTTTTTGGGGTCCTGACAGATAGACATGAATACCATCAATGAGAGTAGTGGAATTTGGAGACGAGCTGCCTTACCAATCAGCGCAAAATTATTAGATGCGAAGGAATCTCTCTCTAGTCGTTTAGAATCCAGAGGTTTGGCGGGTAATTTTTCTTTACTTATTCCCTTTCCGTGAGTCTATAGATTCCTATCATCTTCTTGTATTTCGCTATAACTGGCTATTACATATTCTTATGCATATTTAAAACACTCAGATTAGCTTATATCCTTTTTTTGAAACCATAATCACAAGAGTAAGCGAAGTACGGGAGGACGGAGAAAGTAAAAATTCATGCGGACCAGATAAGAGGCGCTATCGCAATATACGGGGCTTGTGTGGTGGCAGTGCATTTAAAACGCGTTAAACATTTCTTTCTAGTTCAAACGGCACTGAGATATGGGCAATGGGGGCGGACTCCAGGGTGCATGAGCCATTTTCATTTTCGTCGTAGTTCCTGCCCCTTCTAGGTCAAGTCCCAAAGGATGCCCCTGTGTATTGCGATAGCGTCGAGACAGATCCCTGGAAGACCTGGGAAGGAAGCCACAGATACATTCAGTCAGACTGTCTTCTTCTCTTTTAGACGTCATCTAGTAGCACAGAATATTGTTTCAGCTCTTATTTTTTTCAGCCCCCAATTAGTCACATACATATTTTTGGAACGGTTCTCATCCAGTAAGGGGGGGCATGTGGTGTGACAGTTCTTGCCGGCTACAGAAATTCCAATTTTTGCAAGGGGAGGGAATCCCCGGGGTGCGTGAACCATTTCGCTTAAACTTTTACACCCACCCCGGGCTTTCCCTCCCTGAAAAAAGTGGATTACTTCATGCAATATGAACTGTCGCACCACATGCCCCCCTTTACTGGATGAGACCCTTTTGGAAGAGCTGGATTTGTAGCTGTTTTCCAGATTTCGCGAAGGCCAGTAACGAGTGTAGCAAACAGCTCGGCGTATTTTTACCCAGTCGATACCACATTTACCCAATGAGAACCCCGGTGTCTTATCTTGCTGAAGAAGCGGTGAAATGTGTGCAATTACAGAGGAAGAGAAGGTTTTCCGTGTTGTTCTGCGTGAATTACGGGAACGAGCCGAAAGTGTGGACGTTCGGGACGACGTGGAAAAACTCGAGAAGTTGCTCAACGACCCCTTATTCAAGCAGTACAGTAGAAAGGTAAGAACATAGTTTTTGAAGTCTAGCCTTCTTCATTTTTATCTCATCATCTCTTGCCTTCTATAATACCTACCCTGTGTGTTCCTGTTCTCAACAGCGAATTTCCCCACAGGAACCCACAGGCACCGCTAGCACCCGGATTTCTGCAGGAATTTCCGAGTTCGCTGGGAGAAAATCCTATATCGTAACGCTAAGCGCTGCTCTGGGATGTGCTTATCCTTGTCAATTTCAAGTGCCAAATGATCCGAGCCAAGGGACTTGGTTCCCGCCTGGTATCTCGTAGCCAAGGGACCTGGTATCTCGTACAACTCCTATGAGGTTTCGCAACAAAAAATTCGTACCCTTGCTATTAGTGAATGCTGCGCACACTTACAGCACTATCTTCAAACAAAATTCAGAAAGGTCGAATAGGCTATAATAGGCTCATGGAACCCAGGTGTATATCCCTGGGCCACACCTGTGCCCAATAAATCAGCAATCGTCCAGAGCGTCGGATATCATATTGCCGAAATGCAAGCCAATAGTCTAGCTACGAAGTCCTATCAGGAAATCTAACGTGGGCTGAAATTTGAGGGCAAATTCAAAATTGCAGAGATGTTCTATCTCAGTATTTGACGAAGCTCTGTATTCCTTATTTGTTCGCTGATTCCCTATTCAAGAAATTTCTTATGCGTAATTTATTTAATTATAATGATGAAAGGCCTGACATCAAACAAATAAAGAAACAAGTAAATAGATTATACAAAAGATCATTTTTCTAGGCATGAATAACGAATAGTTAAGGAGTAAGCAGGAAAAAAGAGGATAAAGATCGTACTTTAACTTCAGCTGCCACTACACATGATTTGAAGGCACATTTACCGATTAAACGCAAGCCCTGGGCTGAAACTGGTGCATAAGAGCGCTCATAGACATGATTGAGCTGCTGAGTGAAGTGAAAGTGGCTAAGGAAGCAAGCGACACCATCGAAAACGCTAAAATTAAGGGTGTGTCTACGAAAAACTAAGGTAAGATCGGGTGTGGTACGACGGAGAGACAGATCAACCAGAGAAGGCAAAACGAGGTAAGCAAACCAGCCCTTTTGGCGTTTCGGCTGGGACCGTATGCTGAATGTTGGGGAGGGGATGGGGTCCCCAACGGTCGACGGTTTACTTCAACTCGGTTGGTACGATAGGAGAGTACTGACGCAAGTGGTCCAGCAGCTCCGCCAGAAGGGCTGGTTTGCTCACCCCAGGACTAAGAGGGGACGGACCCGTCCTCTCTTTAAGGCTTAGTTCTGAGGTAGCACCAAATTGTGGCGGTTCTAAGGACCGAGTTGAAGTGGTCCGTCCACCGTCGGGGACTCCATCCCCTCCCCAACATTCAGCATACGGTCCCAGCCGAAGCGCCAAAAGGGCTGGTTTGCTTACGTCGGCAAAACAACCCAAAAAGGCAAGGGTGTCGTGTGAGAGAGCGCGCTGATCTCTACTTTAATAGCGATGGATGGGGAGCGTTGAAAGTGATAGTTTGGAAGCCTTAATAATATACGCCCTAGTCACAGCATTTAGCGCCACGACCCGCTGTGCGAGCGACATCGGCCGAGATCTCCTTAGCGTAAGGGGTCCAGGGAGGTTTCGTTCGCGATGTATAGTATCACAAGACTAAGTGAGCCTAGTTCCGAGATATTGCACTCAATCGAAGAAGCGTTTGCATTTAGCATTTAGATTGCAAATGCGATAATCTATGCAGATCAATCATTTCTATGCTCTGTTATTTCTATGCCCGATTATGCTCGGCAAACTCGTCCAAAGGTCAAAAAATGAAGTCCATATTTTTTGAATATTTTCTTCCTCTCTCTTCGCTGGCAACTCAATTCTAACATCTACTTCCAATTTCGAATGTAGCAGTCATCCCTTGATAATGGTGGAATAAGCCTTTGAGACAGGTACCACTCCGAGGGTCTGGAATGAAGGCAGCTTCACCTTCTGTTTTCTACGGCCAAGATGATCTCTCGACCAAGAACATGGCAAACTTTTATAGACATTTTATTAGAGAGAAATATCGATTTGTAACTAAGGCGTTTGGTTTCCAGCGGATGCTATGGACCCGCCTTCTGAAAATGATATATAAGAAAAGAAAATGCGAAATAGAATAGAAAACTCCAAATTTCTTATTTAGTTGTTCAGGATTTGAAGCTCTAGTATTCCTGAGGACGTCTTCTTTTTCAGATTAGGTAATAAGTGCCTTTTAAAAAAACCTTTCACTCAGGATGTTAATTTGAGGGGAAAAGGCGGGGGAACATTCCAGGGGTTTCCTTGCCACTTCCCCTCAGCAAGAGGATAGCATTACGGATGTGATGCGTGGCTAATTCAGGCGATAACTACAATACCGCTCACAGAATGTGAAAAAATGACGGTGATTGACCGTCGCACCTATCAAAGACCGTCGCACTACCATAACTCCGCTGAAAGCGAATGAAACGGAAAAATTTAAACTCCTATAGATACGTCTCCTCACAACGAGTTCTAGGATGTGTTATGGGTCGGGATCGGCTTAAGTAGGTCACCAGCTTTACCTTTTAAGCTGGGCCAAAATCCAATTCTGACCTCAAGGTAGAACACCATTCGTTAGATCCCATGTTTATGTGCACAGTAGTCTACCGCTCGCACACTCCTCCTTTTTTGATGCATTTTTATCCATGTTTCACAGTCGTTCCCGATGCGAACGAGCTCTTCAATTTTACGACATTTCCAAATTTTGAAAGCGTATTTCATCAAAGTCTGGAGGAAATACGACGAAACGGCTACAAGATCTTGAACTAGGTATGTAACTGCGCAACAACTTTGTTGTTTATTGGAATGCAGCAAAGCGGTTCTTACATAATTTAGCTCTGAATATCGGTATACGTCAAATTCTTCGAGCACAATCACTTTTCTTTTCTTTCCGAAATTGCGCTTAAGCGAAATGTATGACCAACGATTCGAATGGTTATTCCAAGAATATGACATATTGTGCCGTATAATGGCAATAATGGCTTATGAACAAACGTTAAGGTAAACTAGATAAGAGACAATACCTCACCCTTTGAAAAAAATTTACGGACAGAGAATACAGAACTAGTGTTGAAATTCATACAGTTGTACTCGGCGCGATGAATGCTATCCGATGATATATAAGTTATTACCCAAAGACTACTTTGTTTTTACTCGTTTTTTTCCTTCGTGATCGCTAGCCAATGACCAATCGCTAGCTGACCTCGTAATTACCCTACGCTGCGAGGGTCAATGCCTCGCGGTGTTATCACTCCTCTTCGAGGCATGTTCGGCTTCCGAATACCGCTAAGCGTCGTTTTTCTGAAGCCCCTTCAGATTCCCGTAGTTGGAAGGAGTGAGAAGCGATCCACTCTAGCTTAGGCCGTGGAACGCCAGCGAATCCTCCTGTGGCACAGCAATGCAACGTCACTGGAATGGCGCTTTGGGTTTTCAAAATTATGCCGGATTGGGGCACGACTGGGAGCCCATTTCACACCTCACTTATTTGCATTCGTTCTTATAAGGATTGGTGTCGTATTCTTTTTTTTAATTTCCTCTTTTTTGCTAGTACCTTGATTTCATGGGGTTCCCCGTTGGCCAGTCGTTGTATCAGTTCCCTCAATTTATCTCATTTTGTCAACTTGATATGTACACGATAAAATATAAAGAATGAAGAATTTGGGTTTGATCATCTCTTTTTTACTTATCAATCTGTTCCAAATTCTTTTTTTTTGCTGGTCATTGGAAAATGTTACGAAATGTTACGAAGTAAATTAAAAGCTAGTGAGTACAGTAGGTAAACTTGGGAACATCACTTAACCTCGTAGGATGGAGCAGTCGTGTCATAATTTCAAAAACCGAAAGCGCCATTCCAGTGACGTTGCATTGCTGTGCCACAGGAGGATTCGCTGGCGTTCCACGGCCTAAGCTAGAGTGGATCGCTTCTCACTCCTTCCAACTACGGGAATCTGAAGGGGCTTCAGAAAAACGACGCTTAGCGGTATTCGGAAGCCGAACATGCCTCGAAGAGGAGTGATAACACCGCGAGGCATTGACCCTCGCAGCGTAGGGTAATTACGAGGTCAGCTAGCGATTGGTCATTGGCTAGCGATCACGAAGGAAAAAAACGAGTAAAAACAAAGTAGTCTTTGGGTAATAACTTATATATCATCGGATAGCATTCATCGCGCCGAGTACAACTGTATGAATTTCAACACTAGTTCTGTATTCTCTGTCCGTAAATTTTTTTCAAAGGGTGAGGTATTGTCTCTTATCTAGTTTACCTTAACGTTTGTTCATAAGCCATTATTGCCATTATACGGCACAATATGTCATATTCTTGGAATAACCATTCGAATCGTTGGTCATACATTTCGCTTAAGCGCAATTTCGGAAAGAAAAGAAAAGTGATTGTGCTCGAAGAATTTGACGTATACCGATATTCAGAGCTAAATTATGTAAGAACCGCTTTGCTGCATTCCAATAAACAACAAAGTTGTTGCGCAGTTACATACCTAGTTCAAGATCTTGTAGCCGTTTCGTCGTATTTCCTCCAGACTTTGATGAAATACGCTTTCAAAATTTGGAAATGTCGTAAAATTGAAGAGCTCGTTCGCATCGGGAACGACTGTGAAACATGGATAAAAATGCATCAAAAAAGGAGGAGTGTGCGAGCGGTAGACTACTGTGCACATAAACATGGGATCTAACGAATGGTGTTCTACCTTGAGGTCAGAATTGGATTTTGGCCCAGCTTAAAAGGTAAAGCTGGTGACCTACTTAACCGATCCCGACCCATAACACATCCTAGGAACTCGTTGTGAGGAGACGTATCTATAGGAGTTTAAATTTTTCCGTTTCATTCGCTTTCAGCGGAGTTATGGTAGTGCGACGGTCTTTGATAGGTGCGACGGTCAATCACCGTCATTTTTTCACATTCTGTGAGCGGTATTGTAGTGGAGCAGCACGGACTGACACGGTTGGTGGTTTTAGTGTGACTGTCGTCTCCGAGGATTGAGTATCCTGAGTATTCGGCACATTGTCATCTAAACGCAATACAGACTTCTCAGGGTGGTCTAATACAATTCAGATTCGTGGGATGCTAGAGCGAAAAAAAGTACTCCATACACTTCACTCCTTGCCCTCTTAAACGCCATCTCTCTATTGTGTTGAAATCATACCGTAGCGCTCACATTTTTCATTTCTGCATACAAACATTTTAAGAGAATAAAGCAAAAAACAAAGCTAATCAGGGATGTTCGCTTTGCCATTATTTACGACTTTTATTGTAATACGTCGCTGCATTTAGGTTTAAAAAAATATTGGGCCCGGTTCTGTTCGAGCGTATATACTGTCTCAGTTTGTAATACTAGGAATGTGATTTGATGGTTAGTTCGCGGTGAAATATGGTAGGGTTGGTTAGAGAGAGGTTCGATAAGAACAATGGATTCTGAAGAACTTTTGTTTTGACGGTATTTTTTTCTTTATGTGAACTGAAAAATAACAGCTGTCGAAATGCCGATTTCTGCCGTCTGGATTTTCCAACTTCTAAGCATTATGTATGAGTACAAATATAATTTTGAGGGAAATGACGAAGTAATTTTTGTAGAGCGAAAAAAGCACTTTAGAATGGTACACGCGATTTTTCGGATTTTACTTGTCCTAATTGAACGCTCGAAAAAAGCTACGATATTTTGCTCCAACTCAATATGTATTGGCAAGTAGTAGCTTTTCTTCACTTCTAACGTAAACTTAACGAATCAAATCGATTTCCCCTTTCTTGATGAGGGGTTGGGTTCAGTTCCAGGGTATCGACCCTTTTCTCATTATCGTTTTCATTTAACCACCGCTCTTTTTATTCTGCCTATAATTAACTCGTTTTCATTTTCAGTCGTCGGGAGGCGCTCCAAGAGTTGTGAAACGAGAAGGTGAGTTACCAGTGACCCACTTTGTATTTTCTCGATTTCTAATGAGCGTCTTACTTTGTCCTTTTATCGGAGAAAACAGGGGTATCATGTTTTCCAAACAATTCCTACCGAATGTTAATTTTACCACTCCCCCACAATCTCGATTTTGGAGTTTCATAATTTTTGTTTTGATTCCTGAGATTGGATATGCCGTAATTGCGGACTTAGTTTTACACAGTCCCTCGAATCGATGGCTCTTGTGCTTTTCGATGCCGTTAATGCTTCCTAATATTAAATGTGATTGCAAAGCAAACGTGGCAGCAGACTACGAAAAGTACATGTGATATTTATTTGGTAGTCGGATAATGTGCTAACGAGTACGTAATTACGTCAAGCTTGGCCGCAGGAAACGAAGTACGTATATCTTCTATTTCCATAAATTAACTGAAAATGAACTATTCTTTGTTACTTCGTTTCGTTGTTTATTCATGAAGCAGGTGTGAACTGGATATCAAACTAACACCTGTTTGCACTGTCAGGTGCTATCGGTGAATCCGCACTTGTGAAATTCTTACGTGACAACGTCGAGGAAGAACTTCTACGAAATCTCAAGGACAATCAGGTTATTAATTTTATTTGTTTCAACACTTTATTTTCATAGCAAAGAACGAAAAAAGAAAAACGGCGCTCATGTATGTAGTTGGATGGACGATGGGGGGGGGGGGGAGGGAGGGACTTCGACTGAGGGCTCTTGAAGCCATAGCAAGCACTTGATTTTTAACAAATGCTTGCGAGTATTTGCTGGGAAGATTTTGGAAGGAATGGGCTACCTTTTCACCCACCTCGAGCCCTCTCTTCCGCGATCATCATCCCCGTAGCGTCACAATGCTTCTTTCTCACCATCAAGCGCCAAAAATGTCTGAATGAATGCAATTCCAAGAATTGAGTGAATGAAAGCTGCAAGCGGTGAAACGATTAACCCATTCGTGACAATGGTATCCACCGGTGGCTGCCGTGTTTCAAATGGAATTTGGAAAGTTTTCTTTCCTGAAAAGAATCTTCATACCCTCATTCATCTATGCCAGCCTTGGGCACGGGGAATCTCCATCCACTCAAATTTTATTGAAGAAAAATCTCCTGACTCTCCTGCTAATGCGCAAACCGGCGCGGTCGCGAATGGGTTAAATCTTCAAAGGACCCTTTTTATAAAATTGGGATTCGAACGGTTCACGCACGAAACTACTCCACTCTAAAGACCGTTCATACTTGGCGACTAGCGATAGAAATTAGGATAGTAGTAAAGCGAATAGAAGGAGTTTAGTAAATTCGGCGTCTTTAGGCTAATAGATCAATACCTATCTAATCCAGCGCTTTCTCCTTAAATTTACTATTCAGCAAGGATGTGCGTTGCTGGAGCAGAATAGCAACTTCTCCGCCTTTGGTAGCGCGAAACTTTTGCTGCGAAAATTCCCAGGTCCACTCTTGATCAGGTGGTGGAAGCGAGGCTCCCGCATCGAAGCAGTTTCACGCTGCGGAGAGCGGAAAAGTGGCTGTCTGGCCTTACGAACCACAACCCTATCCTAGTACCTCAATACATGTCATTTTCATTATCGTTAACTATTCTAATCGCAGGAGTCGCGAACTATGAACGCGGCCCGAGAGACTAAAAAGAAAATCTCTCATGCGACCTTCGTCACAGTTTTTTGTTTCCAGCTCTTTTCCAATAGGAGTAGGGAAGCCGCTTACCTATAGTTTGACCTCTGAAATCAAATCTACACCCCGGCAAGCAATAGCACTCCCATCTATCAGTACCAATTATCTTACGATTATTTGAAGAATCCGGTGGTCCTAACAAGATTTCTTGTGTTACGGTTAATTCTTTGAATAACTACGAGATTTTGGGAGCTTTTCTTACTTTTGCATTTATCTTATTACATTTATTCATAGATTCATAGATGAATAATTAACCCTAAGATTTTTTGTTTTCTTCTTTCTGTTTCCCCTTATCTAGTCTTTATTTGGTTCGTTTCCCTTGCTGTCTGAACTGTAAACTTTCCTTAATTTTTGTAACACTATTATTTTTCCTTTTTTCATCTTTACACCTTCTCTTTTTCTCACATCTCTTTATCTCTTGTACCTCATCAGCACTTTCAGAGTACATTTTTAACTACTTTGAGTGACCTCCGAATAAAATTGGTTATCCTTGCCAGTTCAGTTATCTTATGAGATTTATTTGGAATCTGATCAAGCTCTACATAGCTTCAGTCCTTGCAATCGAATGCATCGCTTTCGGCTTCAATGCGAGGCCTTTGAAAGGGCATCCAAAAGACGCTGAAATAACATAGCTATCGCTGTTTCCCTCTAAAATATAGTCAAAAATTACTGAGAATTCTTAAAATTTCCTCAAAAAATTCTCTAATTCTCAAATAGTCTGAAACACTCAAACGGAATTGTTTGCAGAAATGTTTGAAGCCAACTAACTCGCTAGGTAACTTGCTCTTGATAATTGTTGTGTAGCAGTTGCCCGAAAAACAAGAGGTCCGGGTTCGAGTCCAGCCTCGGGAGATGAGTTTTGCCCCTAGCTTAGCATCTTTGAGATAAATCTCTAAGCAATATTCGCATGGTTTTTTGTTACCACCCGTACATTTTCTCGCAGAATTCCACGTCCCTCTCACATTTCCCTTGAGAAACCCCACTACCAGCATTCCAGCGTCCTCTTTCTTCCAGTGAGGATTAATCTCTTGCTAAGAAGACATTGCGAAAGCTTTACGGCGACGAGTGTTTCTGACATATGCTTGCAAAGTATTTATTCTACGGCATCTGGGGAGTCGTCAAAAATTCAGGAGAATCTTCTCAGGAACTGGGATCTTATCTCGTTTGAAACATTAGCCTTCCTCTAGGACATTTATTTGATCCATTCGGCTGATCTTGGAAGGTGCCTCTGTGCGCAATGTATCGACACACCTGGACACGTTCTGAACTTCTAGTATCCGAGCCAGTCACTCGACTTCCGGTCTGAATTATGGATACAAGTGAAATCGTATTGTACCTACGCGACGGCGTCAAAGGTACTTGACGGAGGAGTTTACGATGAAAAAGCAGCCCATTAAAAGTCAAGGTG
>MU891973.1:0-14184 GCA_036418205.1 Ostertagia ostertagi
TCGAGAGGGGGAGGGGGCAGGGTCAAGCGAGGCGTTGAGGAAAATTTGGAAATACGACCCCCCCCCCCCCCACCACCCTCCGCCGGAGGGCCGAAGTCCATGAAACAACCCTCTTCAAAAGCCGAACTATGAAAAGGTTGAAAAGCTTGTTTAATTCTCCCCCAAAACTGCTCATAAAAAAGCCCTGCTACCCCACCGCCCACAAAAAATTCGTTTAAGAAGTACAAAAGTGAAAAAGTCAAAGAATAATCATTATTGATGAGTCCTACCAAACGAGCAAACGAGAAACAGACCAGAAAACGACAAACTAGCCACTAAAAATGGCATACCCAACATCTGTTCTTTATTTATTTCCTCCACAAGACTTACCAAATTCTAGTACTACACAGATTGTGGTTCTCAATTTGCACGTAGCCCTTCAGTTGAAAGAAGCTTTTTAACCGCCTTCGCCAGCTGTGTGTTGACTGGACTTTGGCGTTGACCGTGGAGCAGCTTATTTACTATTGAAATTTGAACAAATATTCAAATGATTATAACTTTCTTCAAAGTTAACGAATTTTCAATCTCTGAAAGCAGATTTGGAAGTTTTGTGAAGAGCTTTTTAATCAGTATTGAAATTACAAAAAGTTATAAGAAATAACAAATTTAGGTCAATTAACGAGGAAAATTCGAGATGAGCACGAGTTTTTACACTTTCCGAAGCAACAACTTGCTTCATTTTCGTCAAATTCGAAAAGTTAATATGGCAGACAAAACTAGAAGATTTTCTCTACCAAACCATTGCTAAAGCAGCTCTATACGTCCAGTATTCGAAAAATGGCCACGTTGAGGATTTTTGCAAAATTAACGAGGAAAATTTGTGATGAGTGCGAGTTTTTTTACTTTCCTAAAGCCATAACTCCGTTCAAACTCATCCAATCCGAAAAGTAATACGCCATCATAAACTAGAAGATTTGCTCTATCAAATGCTTACTAGAACTGCTCCAAACGTCCAGTATTAAAAAAACGGCTACGTTGAGGATTTTGCACGAGTACCGCCGAAAGGTACTTTTTCGCTACATTGGCACTATTTCAACGGCTGTATATCCTTTTAAGGGCGATTATGTACTAAAGTAAGAGCAGATTTGGAATCACTGCTTTTCTCTTTCTAAGAAAAGTGATTGATTAGCGTTTCTCAACTTTAAAGGTTACATGTTTATAAATTTAACCCTGAAGAGTCCGTTAACGCAATGTTGAATGGTGTACACCTCCCTGTAAATGCGCACGGACACTTTCAGAATTCTCTCGATTGTTCCTGAATTGAGGTTGTTTGTCCAAGGAGCCGTAGTTGAAGCGCGCGCAACAACTAGACCCTTTCTCGGATGCGCCGTGTACCTCACATCCCTTCCGATTCGGGGTCTTACTTGAAAGATGAAATATCTCTTGGAAAGCGTGCGAAATTCAGATTCTTTAACTTGTGTGGTGATAAAACACTGAAGTAACTAAGAATTACCGGACGCCTCAGAATCACGAAAATTTTGTGTGGGTGAAATATCATTTTCATTGGAAATCCTCTGGCCTGGCATCGACTCATCCTTGATATTTGTCTTCCGACGGTGATGATCCCACTGCATCAAAATGGCTCGATCTCTTCCACCCAGCGGGCCAATACGACCCCCCCCCTGCGACGTGTCGAGGATTCCTCAACGCACGCTTGACCCTGGGTGGGTAGGCATCATGGTGCTTTTGGTTCAGAGAGCCGATAGTTCTAGAGAGCATAATTTGGATCCCTGAACTACGGATAGAATAAATATCTGTGACAACTTCATCGGAACGGGTAAGGACCAAATTGGGATGTTCTACACCTTAACTTCCTTCCCATATCGTCCATTCTTCTGAACCTTCATCCACCTTGAAGCCTCGATCGACCTTGAGGCAAAGGCAAAGGTTATGTCCAATTGCCAGGATCAAAAGCATTCCTCGAACCCGATGCATTCGAAGCCCTCTAAAAAACTCCTCCATTAACCCGTACTTATTAGAAGCCACAATTACTAAATGTCGATTATGTGATCATGCTGCCCACATGCTGTCACGCCCATTCTTATCAAGTATTGGAAACGCCAGCTCCCCCCCACAACTGGATAATGTACCCACGACATCTTCATCTGAGAGGGACACGTGGCGTGAGGTGGCTGTCACGTATTCGCATTCCATTCCCAATTGTAGGGGCATCAAACGCATGTCTGATCTAGTGTTTTACTTGGCCATCGGCCGATTTTCACGCCAAATTGCCCCCGATAGATCTATGATCGATCAGGCGCTTGAAAGAAATAAAAAGAGCTTAAATTAGATAAAAAGTGAGTTGCCGTTTGTTGTGAGTTCAGAACCACGCCCTGAACAGAACATTTATTTGGCGATCGATACCTTCTAGTTTTGATTCGAACCATGTATTACTGGATCAGCCGTCAACCGTTTAATCGTACGCAAGTTCAATAGAGAGGTCGTGATTGAGACTCTCAGGGGTGGGTCGTAAAGAATGGGATATGAGAAGGCACGTGTTGCAGTGATACTAGGCGTAGAGTTTCTCACGGGAAGGCAACTTCAGAATAAAGCGTCTGGATAGAGCAATTGGGAGCATTGCCATTCCTTGTTGATAAGAGCGGCGAGTGTGACGTGTGCCGACTCGACTATGCCGGTTCAGAACAAATCCTTCAGGTCAAATCGAGGGTAGAGGCGTGACTTGAAGGGGAAGGGGCGGGCGGGCGCGGATTCTAAGCGATGGTGGAAGGTTAAAGCTTCATTGAAAATTGTCCCGAGATCAGCACAAGGGACGGCTGGCCCGTTGGGGATTCTTTCTACTCCAAGGAAGGGTTAGAGGGCAGTGGCGTGCGCATGAGCCGAAAGATGTCCATAAAATGGAACGAAGGTTGGTTCCTCAAAAATCAATTTCAATTACTATATTTATTATAAATCTCGAGGTTCCTATTTATTTGGTGGTTTTCCAGGTAGTTCCTATCCAACGAGTTTCGACTACTCAGCCTATAACCCACAATATTACAATGGTATGCGCGCCGGCTATTACGGTAACGCGCTTGCGGCTGGCGCTACTGCAGCGTATACGGTAGGATTTTTGCGTCTGTTGAGAATCCACATCGATCGTTGTGCTTTTTGAAATGAGTCGTGACCTTTTAGGGCACCGCGCTGTCCGCGGAGGCCTCGTCCGAGCTGTCAGCTTTCACGTTGAAATGTGATCGAAAAGGTTAGTCGCTCGGACCCCAATAGTTGAGAAGCGATGTTTTATCGCGGAGCTTTCAGGAGGAAAATCAGCCAAGAAGAAGAAGACCGGCTCGTGCTCACCCGGCGATGCTCATTTTGCGAGGGTTTTCGTCTGGGAACTCGATGACATATGTACCCTTACAACTAGTTCATTGAATGGACTCGCTCACAAGGTGAAGAATACTACAAGGGTCATAGGTTTTAGAATGCACTTTGATAGATGTCCTGCGTTCTGTGGAAGCAGAGGTCTGCTTGGAAAAGAGAGCAGACAACCAAAGAGCTACCTTTCTTTTTCAGGCTCCCCAGTTCTCCCGAGCTGTGGCGCTCCTGCAAAACTTCGCTGCCAGGGTAGTCGCTCTCACGTTTCCAGCCGATCAACTAGAGGTGAGCTTACATGCTTTTCCTCCAGCTATCGTTTCGTTTTCATTCTTCTCATTTCCCTTCTGAGCGCGTCCACTGGACGTACGAAAATAAATAAATAAATAAATAAATTTCCCGACGGCCTTCTGGAACTACCGGTGCATGCTAGAGCCCAGGCCGCAGAAAGTGCCATCCAAGTTAAAAGCGAGCCGTTATCTGCAGCTGTCACGAGACAATCTGATAAGCAGATTCCTTCGCTAACTTTGCCCACGACCAGATTAGCTCGCAAAAACTATTCACCTTTATTTTCATCAGGCGTCGCAAATATTTCCATATTTGTTTAGCGTTATTGCCTACCTCACAGCCAGGAATTTTGAATAATCTAGCAGGGTGGGCCAAAAATAAGGTAACCGCGAGTATGCGCGATCAAACCTACTTTTCGATGTCATATTTCCTCTTCCTTTGGACATTAAATGTGACTATGAGGACAATTCTGCTTCTATTGAAAAGCGCATTATCATAGAGTTCTCAAAATTAGTTGAAAACCCACCATCACGCTACGCCAATTTAACCGAAAGTGGCTTTGGCACGGTAATTCACGACGTTTCAATCCAACAAAGAATATACTGGAACCTAAGAACTTCACAGAACTCACCTGGAAGTCGCAGTCACGGTTTTCGGAGGGGAGGGGATCGCAGTCGTATGAGAAGGTTGAAAGGAATCCTTCGCGGAAAATTCTTGCATTCTTTCTCAACATGAATGTATCAGTTGTGATCACTAGATGCAATACACAAAGTTTTACGCATGAAGGTTCGGTTTCCGAAGAGAAACAAACTCACGAAAATCCATTATGGACAATCGAAGGTAATTCGGGCGGAGCCCAAAGGCGAGGCATTTGAAAATTCCGCACAGGGTGTTTACGTATCAGGCGACGCAATGAAAGAATCGGGTTAAAGCGCGCGATTTCGGAGAGTAGAGACAAATCGATCGATAGAATAGGATGGAGTAGAAGTGCAAGATGTGAATGCAATAAAGCAGAAGGCCAGAAAGAGTTTTAGTAAATTCGTAAAGTACTAGTAGTGTCCAAAGTTCTCATCTTTGCCACCAAGTTATTGTGGAACATGATCTTCAGATGGCCCAAGGCTTGACTGAATCCACTTCTTTCAGACGCCTGACAGTTCCACCATGTTAAAGGAGAAATTCACGCCTTAGATTGAGTCGAGGAAGGAATTTTCAGTGAGAAATCACGGAGACCTCCTGAGGGTGCGAACTACTCCTTGCTTAGTCATTTGATTGTATCAAACAAAAAACTAATCAATCCCAGGGTTGCCCAAAAACGATGGAGAACCAAGCTGTAGAAAACAAAAAAAGAAGAGCGGCAGGGCGTAGCTTACGTCGGAGAAGAAGAGCTAGCGGGTGTCGAAGAGAGGAACTGGTCAACGCAATAGGCCGCGCTTGCTTCCCTTCCCTTCCCAGCTCTTGTCTCAGTTGTTAGTGGGCCGGCTCTATAAGGGTGTTCAACTCATCATCAGATTCTGTACCAATCAAGCAAGAAACAACTTTTTCTTAGAATGAACCTTATTCGCAGGTTTGTCCCAAGTCAGCAATCTTCCGAGAAAGCATTTCTCCGTTTCCGAAAACCAGACTCGTCGAGTGCAGACCACACACCACAAGTGACGACGGCCTCCAAGTAAATCTGGTTACTAGTGGTTTAGTGATAGCTGATAGTTGGTAAATGATAGTTGTAATTAGTGACAACTGATAGAATACAACTGCAACAGGCTAATCATTTCATTGGCAGAAAACATTTACATTTTGTGGAGGCCGTCGTCACTTGTGGTGTGTGGTCTGCACTCGACGCTCTCTGGTTTTCGGAAGCAGAGGGTAATCCCCAAAGACACCACTAACCACCTTTGGGTCATCAGTCATTTCGTATCGGCTCAAAATTCTCCGGGGGTTGACTCAAAAATTCTCCGAAGGTATAACATACCCTACATGGAAAGCGCAGTCTCTGCAACATGGGCAACGATATTCTATGTGAACCATCTACAGATAGATGTTGTTTCAGGAAAGTGAACTGTGCAATGTGGAAGATGCTGCATTGGAGGAGAGTTTGGGTGATGGTGCTCTTGTCGACGGACGGTTAGTTTCCCACAACTAACTTGCTCTTCCATTAGAATTTCATGATTCAAAACTGAGCAGAAAATGGCAGTTGGCCTTTTTTGAATCTATAAAAACTCCAAAGAATAGTAAGCACTTTTTAAAGAAACATCTGCCGACATAAGATTGGAGTTTAATGTCATTTTTGTCAATTGATAATTACAAATTAAAAGGTTTGAATTGAACTAAATAAAGCAGATTTGATGATGGGTAATTACAAAAATTTGAGGTAATTCAATAAATTATATGCATTCCAGAGGAGGAGTGGAAATGATGAGACGATTGGCCAGTAAATATCTTGCCCTGAGGCAACTCTACCTCGAGTGCGCTCTCAAACCGGACGCCCAAGGATGCCATTACAGTACGTTTTATCTAACCTTAATGGCACACCCCCCGACAAAATTAGCGTGGTTAACACCTGAAAAGACCTGGGCGCGAAAGCGGTAGATTTGTTAAGGAAAAAGGTGAGAAGTTGAAAAGCTCTAGATCAAGGGCTAACTCATTTATGCAGTCTGGCTGTGCTGCGGTAAAGAGGCATTGCTCGCGTAGAAGAGAGCACAGGTGAGAGATCACAACGAAGTGAGTAGAGCGCATACAACTTCATGTTGCTAAAGACAAAGTATAACGGACGAAGCGGTCTTTCGGAAGCGCCTAGCACCCTTGTCACTTGCATACTTAGAACCGGGATAACGGAGATATGGCGGCTTTGGCTAGGCGGCCCTGTCCTACATTGAAGGAGGTTTGATATATTTGTGAAATTCATGCAATGGGTATGGTTTTTCGATTAAATGGCAACCTCAGCTCAACTCCCTTCGAAAGATCAAAATCGAATTTCTTGACCACTGCTGCCTTCGCCCATTCGTAGGGCACCCTCGAGTCTCGAAACTGCTATCATAGAAGTTGTTTCAGCCCTGGTAGAACACGATGTGGCATGTCTTCGCAAAAAGACGAGATCAACGACGCATGCAGACAGATCGAGCAGCTTTTCGGTGGCAGAACCGATGCAGCAAGACGATGGACTGAGTGTCGCCAGCGGTATGTGCTATCAGCCCCTGCCATACTTCCCCAGAGCTAATCCGTTCTTTTTCAGGACAGCTGTTTCTTCGGAGAAATACGCGAACGTCGTGCTTTGCTCCCGATCCGCTAGTGGCAGCCGTTGCCCAGTTGTTGCTGGCAGGCCTAGGCTCCCGCAGTACCCATTGAAAACATCTACAGTACTAGCAAAGCAGGAAGGGTAAGTGGTCCCGAGCAATATACAATACTGCTGTAAAATCGCTCGATTTAGGAAGCCGTTCTGGATCGGATCCAAAATCGATTCGGCAAAAAGTGCAGCTACGTGGTGATTACGTCCAGCGCCGAGACGAACAATCTTGCTCGAAAGGTTTTGTTTAGCACCTTTGGTTTAGTCCCCTAGTTCCCGACAAATCGTCCACCGGCTCACGCGACCCCGCCCCGTATTAGCCTATTTGACTCAACCCCACCGCACAAAACTCCGCCCCCAACCCCTTAATCACACGTTTTTGTTATTATTTATTGAGATTTCATTTACTATATCCACCCCTCACCGCACCATTCCACCACTGCATCTCGTCCACCATCTAATCCCTCCCCCTACTCACACACACTGACCCGCCCACTGCATGAACTCCGCCCATTCCCTTAATTTATAGAGATTTTTATACTACGACGACACCCTTTTATACGCTTTTCCAGCACACTCATATATATTACCTACATAGCAACGCCGCCCATCGCTGAACCCCGCCCCCTTTCATTTTTTAATAAATTTTTATGGAATTAACATTTACCTCTCCTTTAGGTCAGGTCCATACCTCTTGTTTTAGCCCGAAGTTCCGGAGTCCTAAAGCCTAATTTCAAGGAATCGATTCCTGTTTGGCCAATTGTCACCCACGGACGACTTTGAGAAGCTGTACACAGCACAGTCCAACTACCTACTCGGAAGTCTTTGACCCTGCCAGTGGCCGCCGTTTCTGATTTTTGGCGCCCCATTTGGCGCCGTTCCGAGTGCAGTTTTCTTAAGATTAGTCATTTGTCATCATATAATTATTCTTCGTGATCTGTCCGATTTGTTGCCATCAATTTTTGTCGCCATCATCATTCATTCTCGTTGTCTATACCATTTATGAAGCATCGTTTGTTGTGAGTTCTATTCTGCTCAAATAAAGTCTTAATTGAAGGTTCTGAAAGCTCTTAATGTATGCTGCAGTGTAACTTACCCCCAAATGAAAGGTCTTATGTTGCTGTGGAGGGCACTAAGTGAGTTGGGGGGATCGGAATACTAAAGAGAGTTGGGGGATCGCGCTCCGCGCGCAGTCTCTCAAGCGCGCCTTGTCCTACGCCCGATCCATGGATTGAGGCAAAGAAAGTGGTCAAATAGACTACCTCCTAAAACTCGATAGCACCACTGTTTCATCAGTCGACCCTACTGCTTCTTACAGGTCAAGCGAGCGTTGAGAAAATTTCACCAACCCCACTGCGCCTCCCGCCGCTGCCGCAGCTTCCTGAAGTCCCCAATGAAAATCAGCTCCCTTTCCCATAGCCGAGAATCTGAAGGTTGTTTTGCCCTCCCCCTTTCAGCGGCAATCAATCATTAAAAATAACATGATAAATATCCAATTTCAGTTGATCAAACGACGAAAACTCTTGATTGAGTGCGAGTTTTTCACACTTTCAAAAAAAAACTTGTTTTTGTTTTAAGCGTCTTCATCGAAAGGACAGCTACTGCCTGGTTTTTGATAAAAGCAATTTATCACTTCAAAGTAAACTCTGGTTAGTGCGCCAATTCAACTGTGTCCGCTCTCAAATAAAAGAGATTCTATTCCCAGTAAACTCTCTCATTTCTGACCTGGAAGAGGAAAGTTAATAAGATTATTCTTGTCAATCCGCTAGACCTTACCACTTCTGAGCACTTTATCCGTTTACTATACGCTACTCATTTTTTTGTTGTATTCTTTCTTGGTGTTTTTTCCTAATGTTTCTCACTTACACAGGCTATTATTTGTTCTTTTAATGTTTCATATGAAATACCTCTTGCAAAAAATAATTATACTGATTTTCAGCGGCTAGTTGTCGCCTAATCCAACTGTCTTCCTTTTTCGTTCTATTGAGAGCGATCTGCTTTTCAGACTCGAAGTGTCGATTGCGCTTTGCTGTTGACCTTGTTTTCATCTACAAAACCAAACGGATCAGCCACTTTCCCTCGTTTCGCTTTCCTCACCCTTATGTCTTATCGTTGTCTGATCTTCGGCAGTACTGCGGTGTCTGTGTCCTCGTTGGCCATTCTGACCATTGCCCTGATCTACAGTCACCAGCTCACCCAAAATCGTCTTGAAGTGGGAATAGATGAGTGTGAGGTGAGTATTTTCCGACAGTTTACCTCCCAGCCGCCATTTCAGGAGCAGGCCCCCCACTCTATAATATCCTGAGTGTGCAATCGTTTCAGATGGGATTGAAGCTGGTCACCTTGTCGTCGCGCATCTGCTGCACCTGAATGCTTCCACGGCCGTAAGCCTCGTGTCCTGCATACGCACTAACAACGCTGCTGCTTCCAAACCCGAATACTATGAAAGTGATTGACAGCAACACAACGCGTGGTAAGGACTGGGGCTAATTTGACAAATGATCCGACAACACTTGTTGCCGCCATGCTTCAGCACGCCTGCCACTTCGAAAAGAATAGTTATGTTACGATCTAGGTAGCGTTTTTTCAAGTCACAAATTCAACAGTAAGCTTTCTAGAACATGGGAATATCGCGTATTCAAACGCTGATTGATAATACTATTGAATTAGATTCGCTCTGGTTAACTGATTAAGAGCAAAGGCTCGGCTTCAATAAGGGTTATATGGCGACCGAAATCTGAGCATAGAAAGCGAAGTTGGCGACAGTGAGAAACAACGGAGACTAATCGAACAAGCCGTTAACAAAACCCTCTTTCCCCCCCCTGCAGTGAAGGAGGCTGGCTTGGGGAAAGGCACGTACAAACAAGTTTTCTGGAGATGTCAGTCGTTCTATCGGTTGATACGGCAATCAACCTAGCTGATTTCACACGTTATGCCAGCCACGCACCACTTCCGGAGGTGGCGGTCCTGGATTGACCAGGCGGCCCTGGATTGAAACCGAACGCCCCGGGGCCTTAACGGGGTTTTTCAAGGTGGGAAGTTGCTGCAATGTGTGCAGCTACCCACATACAACCTCCAGGCACGGGAATTACTTCTCTAGCGTGCCTGAGCCCGACCTTTGCCTTTAAGGGCTACAGCAAAAACACCTAAAATCCAAACGTGCTAACACTAACGCAGTCCCGCAATAGATTTATGTGAACCCATCACAACTACTCTGGTATAAACGCCGGTCCGCTTCGAGTCCGCCTTTACTTTTGTAAATCTTCCCAACAGTTTTCCTCTCCAACAAATCTGAAGCAAATATAAATAAATATGCTAATGCCGAAGTTCCGCGCGCGTGATTACTTCAGGATAACTCCAGGTGTGCTTTTCGTCAAAACAGTAAGATTGTTTTTGCGTTTTTTTTTTTGTTATTTCTTTATTTTTTGTTCTTTTCCTCGAGACCAAGGGGGGGCTCGGGCAGCGAGGCCTTGAAAAAGCGGTAAAAAAGAGGGTCGATGCAAAATGGCCAGGAAGAGGGGGAGAGCGCCAGTCGCGAAGCAAGGAGTGGCAGTCCGGCCATGCAACAGGGACCTACGTAACGGGGGGGTCTGCGTGTTGTGTGATAACAAGGTTCAAGAAAAGGGTGAACGGGAATCGTAAAAAAGGGGAACTAAAAAAGGGTTTGCATATGACGTCGTATTTGAAAACCAGTGTCTTGGAATCAAGATGCAGGAAATAAGAGACAAAACGACAAAACGTGGATTTACGCTCATGACTCTTACCCCCCCCCTGCTGCTCAACGGTCGTTTTTTGAGAAAAAGTGGGCGGGGTTGGGTGTGTCGACGACTGATCTCAAAATCAAATACTATAGAGACGGCTCTTATGGCGAGGGTGGCGATCGGGGTAGGGGAGGGGTCGCATTGAGGAGCCTCGTTACAATAAGGCTGATGCGGTGAAGGTGTTACATATACACCCTCAAAGGGGGGTCGCAAAATTCCGGGAAAGTACGACGCTGACGTGACCCTGTGTGGCATCCCCACGAAAACTCGATCTTAATAAACCAGTGATTTTTTTACTCATCCCTGCAAAATCAGATCTTAATTTAGACCCAGTGATTTTTTTCACTCCTCCTTTATCACCTGGACACTAATATGCCACCTCCGGAGAAAAAATGCTTCAGCTTTGGAAAGAAGATTTAGTGAAACACTGCGTAGTCGAATTCACATTCAAGAAGCTTCTATTAACAACTTAAGGCCGATGTCAGACTTTGCGAATCGCGCGATTCGCTAGCGTCCGCGGTCGCGTTGCGGTACCAGCCAATTGAGTGATTCACTGGCCGCGACGCGACCGCAGACGCTAGCGAATCGCGCGATTCGCAAAGTCTGACATCGGCCTAAGACCGAATGCATGGCGCAGTCCAAAGGATCGTTCGAAGCTGGGTCTTTACTCTTTGCTCTTTACCAATTGAAGGAATTTTCCAGCCACCATCATCCTATCCTTACGCCTTATATAAGAACCTAAAGCCATGGGACCACTATGCAAGGCCGGCCTCGTCTAGACTCGACATACTCAGTCTCAAACCTCCTGCGACAACATCTACTGCTCCTCCAGTTCTTCGCTCGATGGATCGAGAGGGAGCAATGCCAAGTCAAGATCTGGATATGACTGCTAGTGCTGAACTCGGAGATGAAAGGACAGACTCACATAAGCCAGCTTCAGAGGATCAGAGAGGGATGGTCAGAATACGCCCAGCCATCAAGGTATCGAGAGTAGCAGAGAAGGTGGATTTTGAAAGCGGTGACGGATCCAGTGAATGTAAAGTATGCTGCACTCCTGGCCCTCCAGGACTACCAGGACCAAACGGAAAGAATGGACTTCCAGGTCTCCCTGGTGAAAATGGAGGTTTTGGAAGTCCAGGAAGACGACCGAGGGGGCCTTGCCAAGGTAATGTCAGTCGAAATCAGAAGCTCGAAAAAGAGTTGCTTTATTTGTTTTAGAACATACATCTCAACTTTGCAAGGAATGTCCACAAGGAGAAGACGGACCGAAGGGGCTGAAAGGAGAGCCAGGAACACCCGGACCACCCGGTATTCCTGGGTCCAGAGGACTTAATGGACTGCCAGGAATAGCAGGGAGTCGAGGTATGTGCGCTGAAAGGAACATCTGACTTTCGAGACAACATACGGATTATTTCAGGCGTTCGTGGACCACCTGGACTGCCTGGCCCGCCAGGTATAGAGGGCGACTTCGGAGAAATTCCTGATGTTGAACCTCCCTTACCAGGAGAACCGGGACCTCCAGGAGTAAGTTTCTCTCGTAGCTTTGAAGAGCATACTTTGGCTTCGACTTAGTGATCGAATACTCACTATTGAGTACAATTGCAGCTTCCCGGTCCTCGCGGGAAAGGAATGCGAGGATCTCCAGGTAGTTGCCCCTGCACTTTTGGACTCAAACGCTTGACGATTTCAGGCAATTTTGATTGATTACAGGTGTTGATGGAGCTCCAGGTCCGGAAGGAGAGCCAGGAATTCACGGTGCGGTGGGCCCGCCAGGAGGTGCAGGAATGTGCCCCACGTATTGTGCAGTGGATGGAGGAGTATTCATTGAACCAGACAGGGGAAGATTTAATGGATTCAGTAAGCATTGAATAGATATAAGCGATTGCGGATACTTCCAACATTGGACATAGGCTTATTATTGTCTTTTTTCCGAATAAATTATTCTCTATTGAGCCAAGTGTCAGATTGCCAAGATGTTATGAAAAAAATGGAAATATAACAGCACCCGCGACATCTAGCCAAAATCACGGATCTTGGGTTTACCGAATTAGGGATGAAGTTTCTGACTACATAAATACTTAACACATCCGACGATTGATTCCAGCTGTTTTCATTCACAATTTGCTCAATCTCATACATTATCTTGTCTTAAAGGAATCTTCCACGGAAAAAGCTCCGCCTCCATTACCACAGAAAAACGATACCTTAGGCCCCTAGCCTCATGAGCATAGCAAAAAGAACGGAACATAAGCGTTAGTTTCGATAATACTAATCCTACACACAAGACAAAATGATCACTCTTTCCGTGGAAGATTCCTTTAAGGTATCGTTTTCTGTGGTAATGAGGGCGGAGCTTTTTCCGTGGAAGATTCCTTTAAGGAATCTTCCCGGAAAATTCTTGCATTCTTTCCCAACATGAATATGTCAGTTGTGATCACTAGAGACAACATACAAAGTTTCACGCAAGAAGATTCAGTTTCCGAAGAGAAACAAACTTACGAAAACCACACTCTATGGACGGTCGAGGGTAGGTTGGGCGGAACAAGGGAACGCATGGAAAGAAGTGCGCCTTGGGGTGGCCACGTCAGGTGAAAGAATAAGCTCAAAGCGTTTGAATTCGGAGAATAGAGACAAAACGATCCGAAGAATAGGATGCAGTAGAAAAGAAAAATGTTATTGCCATGCGTGGAAAAGGCCAAAAAAGATTCCTAGTGAAGGCACTCTGAGAACCAAGTGGAATCGTTTCCTTCGCCAATATTTGTGACAGATGTACGCGGTACAAACGCGTAACAGTCCTTCGGGTTTTCCGAATTGTTTACGGAAACAATCGCATTTTTCCTTTTGTTTGCCTCGTGGGTGGGTCTCAAACCAGTGACTTATTTGTGAGATAATCATGATTTTCCCATGGACGATTCCTTTGAGGCAGCTCATACGATAAACTGGAAATTGAAGAAAGAGAAATCTGTCTACAAGGAGGCTAGGCTCTTGAGTGACCGCCACTTGGCTCTTTTGCGGCCAAGGACTCGCCCGTAGCGGCCTAGCAAAGACTTACTCGTGGTGACAAGTGCATTTGAGGAAAATTCCGTCTCAAGGAGCTGAATGGTTACAGAATTGCTGGTTGGCGATACTGCTACCATCATCGTTAACATTTGATTGTGAGAGAACTCTTCACTTCGATCGATCATACATATGTAGCACCTTATCAATAAGGCATAAGTTTTGTATTTATTATGTCGGCCATGGAGTTAATTCGTCCAAACGACCTATTCTTGGTCGCTGACTCGTCCAAAACAGGAATCAAGGGACAGAAACAAAAGTCCCATATTATGACTTTTGGGCTGTCTCCCTTTAGTTTCTTTCACACTGCACCATAAGAAACTCCTACTTGAGATTACCAACGGCGCCCCGTTACCCGTACCATCTACTTTTGATGTGCGTCAAGTGGATCTGAATATGTGGTCAGCCTTCAATGGAGGGGGTTTTGAGCGCTATCACAAGATACGGGGG